>OW203740.1:12418845-12481345 GCA_934045075.1 Yponomeuta sedellus
GGGAACTTTCTAATATCCCTCAGGGACACAGGCTTGAGTTTATGTATGGATGTTAACGCTTTGATACCACCAATATTGTTTTTATTCTTTTCTTATCACATCAGAAGAACAAATTCTAAAGAAACAAACAGTACTGCAACTTACTGTCAGAAGTCATCAAGCCACTCAAGAGGCCTCTGATATGGCTTAACGACCACCTTTCACCGAGGGTACGTGTTGTAGTTCAATAATTATGGTGAGTAAAAAAAATCCCTTCTTCTGTTTTTATTCATCTGGCCCCGGCGTGTCTTCTACAAGCTCAACCGGAGGCTCCTCCGTCGGTTCAGCCTCGATTGCCGGTGCTGCTTCATCAGCATCTGGCTCCTCAGCTGCCGTAGCCGACTCAACCTTAGGCAAAGACGCTACAGCTGACGCTACCTTCGGGGGCGAAGGCGCCTTAACAATCACCTGAACAGACCTACGTACAGGCACATCCTGGCCCTCGCAGATGCAGTCCGCCGCTGCCTCAGTCTCCTCGGCAACACCCACTTCCCCAGTGTCGTCAGGACAAATGCAGACCTCTCCCTTTATGTCCGCTCGCGCTGTAACTTCTGCTTCTTCTGCCGCCTGGCTTGGTGGTGCCTCGCCTTCTCCCACCGTGATAGGAGGCAATTCCTGTTGCGGTTCCTCACCTTTCTTGTCACCAGGCCGCATCGGCAACTTCCTCTTGCCTCGCCCGAGAGGAAAGTATAATTTGTAACTTGGGGGAAGCTCCTCCTCGGAGTACAGCCTCTCAGCGAAGTAAATGCGCCTGATCCGTATGTTGGCATTGATTCTGACCTTTTGGGTCTCAATGTACTGCTTTTTGTAGGCACGCCGTGTGAATTCGGCTAGATTGAACTGGATCTGGTTCCACCCAGACGACAGGCCTATCGGCATGGCCGTGCACAGAGGTAGAATAGTCGTCGTTGATTGGAAGTTTGACACACGAAACCTCCGTCTCGTGCCTGTCTCGTCAAGTATTGTGACTTCGAACGTGAAATACTTCTTTAGGTTCTTGACTATCATTACGAGGAAGGGCATGGTAATGCCAAGGAAGTCTTTGCCTTTTGGGCAAGTCATGTAGCAAGTGCTCACGTTGGTTCCAGTAATTTCTAGCACCATAGCGTTGATGTCGGGATCCAGGAACCTGCTGATGCATCCGTCCTGCGTATACACGTCCCACATTTTCAACGGTGCCGAGCCACCGCCGAAAAAAATCGTCAGCATACCCCGCTGGTACGCTTTCCTAAACATGCTTGGATCAAATATTCTATCCTTAAAAGGTAAATATCACGAAACTTTGCACCAAGAAAACTACGAAAAATCCAAATGACAACGTGATGACAACACAAGATGACAAATGGCGAATGTCAGTGTTTTAAGTAAGCTGGAAAACTGTCAAATCCGTCAATCCGTCCATATCTTTAGTAAAAAAGTTTGTAAAGAAGATCTTGCATTTTATTACAGATCTTTTTTCGTATAGCTTACAAAATACTGGATAAATTAGATTTTAAACTAGGTACTGAACCAAATTAAAATTTTTGGCTTGCACCTATTTAAAGGCCTTGGGTATTTCTACATCTCCGGGACACAGGTGTGACGTTATATATGTACATGGAATCATAAAGGGATTGTGATTACGAGTAATGTGACTATGTACTGTGATAACTATGTTCGTCCCTAAGGCGTTCTCTCAGAGAGAGAAAGATACGGTTCCAAAGGGATTATTTATTTCAAACATTGAATTTCTTTTTTATTTATTTTACAAAAACAAAAAACCTTATTCAATTACACAATTACGCCAAACTGCAAAGCAGTTTGTTGGCGAAACGCTCTATCTCTGTATATAGCTAACTTATTTAATACGTATATTATTTGTATACATAAACAACATCTATCTATCTATCTATCTACCTATGAATGAAGCCCACTGCTGGGTATAGGCCTCTTCCATTTCACGCCAACTCTCCCGGTCCCTAGCCAATCTCGACCAATGACCCCCGGCCGACCTTTTTTAATGTCATCCCTCCAACGGGCAAGTGGTCTATCCACCGAACGACGACCGGTTCTTGACAACCACTCCGTGACTGCCCTTGTCCACCTTCCGTCATCCCGTTTAATCAGGTGTCCCGCCCATCTCCACTTCAACTTTGTGATCCGTGTGCCCACATCTTTGACTCTGGTCTTTTGTCGGATTGCAACGTTGCGCACTCGATCAACAAGTGAAATGCCTAACATGGCTCGCTCCATGGCTCTCTGCGCGACTTGGATTTTTTCCATGTAAGCCTTTGTGAGCGTCCACGTTTAGGCATCGTACGTGAGGATAGGTAGAATACATTGGTTAAATGCCTTGGTCTTTAGGCATTGTGGGATTTTCGCTTTAAAGATGTCGTCCAGCTTCTTAAAGGCAGCCCATCCCAACTGGATTCGTCTAGCGATCTCTTTCTCCTGAGAACATTGGCTGAATGACAAAGTATGGCCAAGATAGACGTACTCATCGACTACTTCTAACACAGAATTACCGATCTTTATGACCGGAGCAACATAAGCAACATAATACATATTAATGATTCGTCTCAAGTGCATTATTATGTTTTGTATGTGTTTTCCTGGCACAATAAAGAATATTCTTATCTTACATAGGTGTAGTTTTATTTTATCATTAGTTCTTTATATTTAAGCGTGGCTTTACATACTTTGGTTTCATCAAGCAAAAGAGGATAGCAATTACAAATTCTAGGTGTCAAATAATCTCTTGTTCGTTCTCCATAGTAATTATTTGCAGGCGGTTGTATTAACTTATGTTTACTAATTGTTCTTGTAAAGTGACTGTGCATTATTGGGAATTTATAATTTTCTGTATAATATGATGACTCTATTGCTATTAAATATTTTACTTTATTATGAACTGGAATAATTTTACAGGCTTCAAATAGCTTATTATAATCGTTTTTATATTGAATCTTTAAATTTTTGTCTACCACATATTTTATCAGTCTTAATTGTAGCTGCTTGATTTGGTCCAAATAGGTTTTAAATGTAAGTCCGTAGCAGCTTAATCCATAACTTATTACTGCGTCCGCTAGTGCGTAATAAACAATATACATGGTGCTTTTGCTTAATATTCTACTTAGATGATAAAATTTACTCAATATAGATCTAAGCCTATTACACACAACCTTGACATGCGATTTCCAATTGAAGTACTTGTCTTACAGTTAGCCCGAGATATCTGAATTCATCTACTAATTCTAGTTTGACAGTTGCAATTTTGTTTACAATTGTGGATACATTCATATGTGTTGCCTAATCTTTATCTGTGTTTGATCGACAGTTTTAGCTTTCTTGTTGTGCGGTGAAAAAATATGCATACATTTGGTTTTTCCGAGATTCAAAATTATGCCATTATCATGGGCCCATTTCGTAATATTTTCGAAATCATCCTGCACCTTGTTAGCCATATCTGCAATGTTTTCGCCGGCATGTAATAGACACATGTCGTCAGCGTACATAAAAACTTTACAATTTTTGACTACGTTCGACACGCTGTTCACGTGTATGATATAGCCAACGGGCCCATAGACGGATCCAGTTGGCACGCCTAGGCTAGCGCAGGCTTCTGACCCTGTTGTTCCATTCACAACTGTAAGTAATGTTCTACTATGTAAGTAGCTACGCAGCCATCTATTGGTTGGTCCACTTATCCCACATTCGTCCATGGCCTGTAACAACTGTACGTGATCCAGCGTATCGATACATTAGGTAGGTACCTACTGAGATTTTCTCACAATGTTTTCCTTGACAATAAGCGAATGATAATTTGGACAAGGTTCGAATCCGTAACTCTTGAATGGATCATTCATAATCTACAGAATTATAAATACATCTACATACATCCTTTCTGAATCTACTACCTACAATACAATTTGACGTGCCGTGAAGACGAAAAAAGGAAAGAAAAAAACACATTTCACTTGCGCCTTCACCTCTTGACACGCTCCATTAAAACACCTACGTCTTGACAGACACCTGACGGGCGTTGTTAAGTGCCGTGCATGCGAAATGTACCTCTATTTATACCTCGTATAGCGTCTATTTTATTATTCATGTTACTTGAAGGTTTGCGCGAGGCTATTGCTAGCGTGCACTATCGTTTTTGACAATGTGGAAAAACTCAACGTAACTTAATTTGAGTTTCCCGAATCATAATTCAAGTACCGTTCTTTATAAAGTTAATGGGTATAGTAAAGAATAACAGGAACCCTGTAAGCACTTCAGGGAAGAAAAAAATCCTAGGAAAGCTGAAAGTAGTTAATGGCATGGAAATAATGTGAGTCTGTTAGGTAAATACAAATATTCCCGAAAGTGTTCCATACTTTTCGTACATTAGGCAACGCAAATGTGCACAAAAATATTGCTAAACAAATGAGGCCGCAAAAGAAAGAAAATCATCGAAGGGATATAAGAAATGTAAGTCGGTAGCTATGTAGGGTACTTGCTAATATTCAACATCTGACTTTTAAGATACAAAATGAGGCCTGGCGAATAATATACGATAGTTCATTTAAATCTGGATTCGCTTGCTTCTGAATCCTAATTTACGGGTTCATCCCTACTCACATGAGTAAGCTCTGCGAATCAGAGCAAAACCTGTTCGGACTCTAACGACATAGGCAAATGAATCTGAACTTAAATTAATATTAAAAATACTTGAAAATTTGGGTCCTCTAGCACTTAAATATGTGAAGTGACTAATTCAACTCTGATTCCCTGGCCGGGTCAAACTAGTAAACGGACTTTTCTAGTTTGTCTCGGGTCTTGGATGTTATTTATGTATTTATCATCGAGTTAGCACCTGTGACACAAGTCATTTACCAGGTACTGACAGAATAACAGCGCTGAGGTGGTCGCCCGCCGCAGCACATACTTAGTCAGAACCTTTTTCCATTTGCCACACCCACAATGCTCTGTTGATTAGTATAATAATAGTGTTTGTTTGTTTGATTGTTATCTTCTTAAATGCTGTACATTCTGCTGATTTTGTATTGTTCTTGTACATGTGTGTGTGGAAATGTTAATAAATTTTTCATCCATCTATCATTTAGTTGTACTTAGTATGGGGCTAACGAGATCTGTGTAATATGTCCATGAATATTTTATTGTTTATTACTGCCTGGAACATGAACACAGGTTTTTTGTGCATTAACAATGATCTTACATCATCACTTTACTTTTGTATGCAAAAATGTCAACTGACATTAGGTACTGTAAACATACATTTTATCGCGGTAAGAGACCTGAGTTAGTTACTGCCCGCGATGCTGACAACCTTCTTAGTCTGGTTCAAACCGCTTTATCAACCTAGTAGGTTGTCAGTATTTTAGCATATATCATGTCTATGTTTCCGGCAACGAAAAAACATTTGCGCATGACGTATACTCGTACACAAAAACAGTACAAGCTGAAACTTTAGAAAAGATACGCGACCGCCTTTGCCCGTGATTTATCTGGCCGTTTGTCATCCTCGACACCAGGCACGGTGTGACGTGAACCCAGTCACGCCTTGTGACACCAAGCGAACAACCACAGAAATCATGACTAAAATGTGTTTCAACCTTAATGAATTTTCATTCTGCTCTCGAAAGTTAAGGTACAACGTTAGCCGCTGCCTTTGGGTCGAGTGGTAGTGGAGAAAAAGGCAGCGCTTAAAAAAACTCCATTCTGCCAGTCTTCTCTAAAATCATATTAATCTCAAACATTAGTTGGTACGAGTACTTACTTTACAAGATCCCATGAGTTTATAGACCACCGAATACTATCAAAGACCAATCGAGAGTGTCACGAACTTTCAACTTTGTTTTCAACTTATTTGGATTATTATTACCGTCCAAAATGTAGATTTTCATAATATCTGAGAATGGACTGGAGTGGCGAGGCTGGAAGTTCTATTTCTCTTGGCAAAGAGAAGAGAGGAACATTCCAAGCTGTTGGTTAGGTTCAAATAGTGGAGAGAAGAAGACAAAACATATCCCTATCGGCAGCAGCATCAATTGCCATGATAACAAAGTAAGAAACGGTAGTTTTCTTGACAAAACCTTTTCCCAAAAGCTGTGTAGGTATGCAATTTTCAATTGCTCCGTTAGAAGTGATATTGCTGGTATTTCTTATTCGCGATGATTTGCGATGCTCACACATAGTTATAGGTATTTTAACGAATCTAATCGCTATTATTTATTATGTATAACGTAATAACCTTAATTCCCTGTTTTACCAAGACTTATTCAGTGCTGAATATGTTGTGACCTTAATTCCCGATTTCAGACGACCCGGTCACGGGTAGACTGAAGTGGCAAGTGCGTTTTGACCTTGCTACCTTATAATTACGCGAAATTATAATTTTAACCCATGTGTGTAGGTTCTTGGGAAGATCATGTAACCAGCTTACTAACTCACTGACTTACTAATATCAACCTAGTCTGCCTAGTAACCTGGCTACCCAGAGCACAGGGAATCCTAATTTGGGAGCCAGTAACCATCATTGTAACCCTGTTTTACAATAAAGTTTTTTCATTTCATTTCGTTTCGATCGCCTCACAATACATTGTTATTTGCTTGCGATCGTTCGGTGTAAGTTTTTCACTGCACTAGCTAGTGTGTAACTATCATACAATCGCTATGACGAGAATAACATTTTTGTCGTCTCTAAATCACTTGACTTTTCCAGTATGTCGTCGGTCCCCCTGAGAAATGGGGTGCCTACTTAAGGAGTATTTTCTTTCAAATTTTACACAGTTTTCCTTCCTCTTAAAGTTGAGTAGCTTAGAATTATGTATTTGAAGTATAGTTTAATCTCCCTTTGTAAATACTATCATAAACCATAATCTTCAAACTGCGCTTGCAGATGAAGCTAAAGTATTTGGGACCATGCTCAGTGTCATTTCTATCAATGCAATATCTACCTATTCCCGACACAGGCGTGAATTGCCAATGTTTTTAGGGTTCCGTACCTCAAAAGGAAAAAACGGAACCCTTATAGGATCACTTTGTTGTCCGTCTGTCCGTCCGTCCGTCTGTCAAGACCCTTTTTCTCAGGAACGCGTGGAGGTATGAAGCTGAAATTTATATCAATTACTCAGGTCTACTGTCCCTTGAAGCTGTGAAAAAATCAAACTTCTAAGCCAACGCAATCAAAAGATACAGCCGTTTATGCCGCAAATTTTCGACACTTGCAAGGGAATCAAAACCTACAGGGTGCTTCCCGTGAACTCAGAATCTTGAAATTTGGTACGAAGCAACGTCTTATAGCATAGATAAAGGAAAAATTACGAAAACCATACATTTTTAGTTACATCACATAATATATATATTTTTAATTATTTTAAACTTACTACCCATTTCCTCATAAACGCGTAGAGGTATTAAATTGAAATTCATACCAAATACTCAGGTCTATAATACAGGTTTGTACGGAACCCTCGGTGCGCGAGTCTGACTCGCACTTGGCCGGTTTTTATAGTCAGACCCAGAGTGATTGAAACCGAGGTTCCACCAATGCATTGTCACGCGTCAGGTCATCGACCCCTCTATCAAAAACACAAAGAATGCATAGATACATCATAACATAACTCGTGTTATTTCTTCGTTTGTTCGAAAGTCACGTAGCGAAAGTAGAACCCCAAGCGACCGCGCGGTAAAAAACCCATCGCGGGCAAGAAGGGAGAAATGAAAAAGTGCCTTTTGACTGTCTCGATAGGAGTGCACGGCCTTGTTCCCTGTCCTGTTATCGTAGCATCCACTATGCTGCACGACCGCGTATTAGTTACATTGTATTCACGTACAAAGACAAGGCTTTTACTGCGCCGTTTTTTCGGTGTCTTACAGAAGCTTCAGTGTAGAAGCTAAAATTATGTAACAAACATAAACTCACGCCTGTTCCCACAGAGGCAGGCAGAGACCACTTGCTATGGTCCTGACGGATCACATTCGCTTCATCAATTTTCATTATTATATTCTTTTTAATGCACTAACCCGTGCTAAGGACGATTTTAAAAACTTATTTAGAGGCTAAAAAATCCACCAATGCCTGGACCCGGGGCTTTCATTAGTCGTTGCATACGCACGCCGGTTTTGGTTACTTATTATCTTGCCCGCTAATCCCCTATTTAGGTATTAGGTATTACAATATTTGAGGCAAAGCTGCATATAAACAATTATCTTCTGTGCCTGAACTAGGTTCTAGACTTGTATCTCAGGCAACAGTGCTCTTCACGTTCAATACAGTAGGTATGTAGCTTAGACATGTGTACGTTATAAGCAGTAGAATACAAAAGTTAACAATTAGGGTGTTCTTACTATAAAGATAATATAAATTAATGTAGGGAGTTACAATATACCGTTGGTGTATGTGAACCTCTCTGTGTGTTTGACGAGTATGCGTGAGTGTGTGAGAGGGTGTATGAGTATAGAAGGAATTTGGTCGAATTATGTCCGGCTGGGACTTATGCCCAACGGATCATCAAGAGCTATTGCTATCTATAACATTAAATATTATTTGGATGACCAAAACGTCTAGGACTAGAGTCAGTTCCATGCTAGGTAAAATATTACTAGCTCTTACCCGCGGTTTATCGAATTTTCCAGATATTTTACCGCAGTAAAACGTAGCCTATTTGTCAATCCAGGGTGTCAGCTAACTCCAAACCATATTTTATTAAAATCACCCCAGCCGTTTAGACGTGAAGAAGTAACAAACATACACACTCACAAACTTTCGCCTTCATAATTAGTGTGATGTAAACTCTGGCAAATAAGTATCTTAAGAGATTTTTTGGTGGTTTTTCCTCGAAACTTGTCTAAATTTCAAAAGGGACACCTAGTTTTACTTCTAACGTTCAACGAGTCACAGTATCTGGGTTATTTTGAATAAATTTATTTGATTTGATTCTAATATAACTTGTTTTGTGACTTGTGTATTACATGTTTTTAGTAAAATATGGGCGTCGTACGAAAAGATACCAGCCTCATACACCCATCATTGTGACCCAAATCCACCGGATTATTCCCGTTTTTTGCGGCGTGCGCTCCCTGTTTATCTCACTAGGGGGAGTGTGCCGAAAACTGTTACTTTATCACTGCAATTTTTCGGGGATTAATGGTTCAGAAAACTGTCGTGTGCCGATAACGAGCGCCGCCACCGCTTAGTTATCTCCGAGCCTTTTATTTCTCGGCGAGATTTCCGTAACGACCAAAACATTGGCGAGCTTTTGACTTAAGTAATAATATATCGTGTTGATTGTCTTAGACATAGTTTTAGAAGGTACAAGCTTATGTTATAGGACCGAACACATTTCATGTCAAGCATAAAAGTTTTTTTTACGTAGTCCATAAACTTCCTTCTTCAGGCTATATTAGTCCCTTGCTTGACATAGCCCTCCCCTAATGCGCGCCATAGCGCAAGGTTGTGCCATCATTGGGGGGGGGGGGTAAAACCCATAATACCCACGCTGGGCATACGGGTCGGGGAATACACGTCCTACTGCAGAGTATATACCCTACAGTAGGACGTTTAAGGTACTCTCAGAGAGAGAATTTGTGCTTAATTAGCACCCTTGCCCACCGCGCGTTGGCAATTTCAAGCGCTGAGGTATTTGAACACCTCAGTCACATAAATTTCCTCATGATGTTTTCAGCGAGTGGTATTGCTCCTATAACTTCACAAATGTACGTAACGTAGACAATAAAGTCAGGAATAGAATCTGAGTCTCTTGCTTCCGAGTCCATTGTTCTTGGAGCTTATAACGTTGTAAACAAGTTATCAGCTTTCATGATTCTACAATTCCTAACTTTACAAACCCTAGATGTTGGTCGAAAATGACGGATTGCTGGAAGTGGCTAGGATGAACAAGAACAGAAGAAAGTAGCGTGCCTTGGGGGAGACCTATGTCCACTTGTAGACGAATACGTGTGGATTGATAGACATTTTTTACCTTGCCTCTATGTTTGAGCCACATTTCTGTGCAAGGGTATTGATTGATTGATATGTCGTGTAACAGCTAGAAAAAGAAATAAATTCCTAAACATTACACAACCTCACGCCTGTGTCCTAGAGACGTAGGCAGAAACCAGGGACTGCCACTTGCCATGAACATATTTATTTCATTCAAATTTATATTAAACTAGCTGACCCGGCGAACTTAGTACCGCCTACCATCGATTCTTTTTTTTTTTTTAATTTTTGCTCGTCGTAAGAACCATCCTCGTACTTCAAGGAATATTCTAAAAAAAGATTAGCAAAATCGGTTCAGCTGCTCTCGAGATTTGCGCTTACCAACACATTCAGCGATTCATTTTTGTATTATAGAAGACTAGCTGGCCCAGCGAACTTCGTACCACCTAACAGTCGACTCTTTATTATATATTTTTTCTCACCGTAAGAACCATCCTTATACTTCAAGGAATATTCTGAAAAAGAATAAGCGAAATCGGCTCAGCTGCTCCCGAGATTTGCGCTTACCAACACATTCAGCGATTAATTTTTATATTATAGATATAGATTAGTCTTCTTACTACATCTTAACCTCTAGTTGATTATTTGTAAATGAAACCTGTAAATGTCACTTTAGGCAATAAAAGCGAAAGCTGTGGCGCCTTAACCCTACCCTAAGTCAAACCACCACACCAATATATTGCAAAAACAATATGACACGATCTTTATTAACATCTCATCCTTTCTTTATTCAACTAACCTTTTCAAGTATTTGTTATAAGACTTCTATGGTGGGTGGATATATCTTGCTCCTTTTATATTTAAATAATATTATTTGTCAAATCAAATACTTTTGTAATTTCTCAGTGATTTATATCCCACTTATTGGCTAATAATTGTTGTCAAGCATACCTGCGGTCGTAGCTTAGGCGAACCGAGTGATTGAAATTAATCACTTGAGTTAAGCAACAACAGGCGCGGTCAGGAGCAGGATGGGTGATCGTCCCGTGACTACCGCTAGTGGCATTTTTGCTGCGCTTCCGTGCTTCGCAAGGCACGTTAGGCCGTTAGTGCCGGTGGTCATGTAATGGCAGTCGTGACGCCATGTCAGAGGCCTTATGGGCGGCTTGATAACTTCTGACAGTAACGCCCGCCACTGTCTTACATTCCTCCACCAACCCGGACTTGGCCCCTTGGTGGAGTATGGCCTAACCTTTCTGCGATACAGGAAGAGACCCGTGCCCCAGTAGTAGGGACATACAAGGGTTGATATCGAAGCATACCTGCTGGTATTTACTCTGAACACAATCTACAAAGAAGACTCTGTCACTCAACATCTCAGAACTACACTAAATAATAAGTTAATTAGACCTGAGATTTCCGCACTTAGCCTCATAGTTGGGCCATTGTACGTAGCAAGCGCTGAGGTACGTTAACACTTCAGACACTAGGGTTTCCTTACGATGTTTTCCTTCACCGTCGGCGAGTGGTATTGCTACTATAATTACACAAATGTACATAACTTAGAAAAGAAAGTGATTGGTACATGCCGGGGTTTGAACCCACGTCCTCCCGATTGAGAGGCCGGCGTTCTACACCGCTCCACTACCATCACCCTAGCACTACACTATGTCGACACTGACTGAAGTCCTGGACACACAGAAATCCATCGAGTCCTCCCTGTCAGCCCCTATGGAAGCCTTTGAAAAGCGACTGTTAGTAGTTGTTGTAGTTGACTTATAGAAAATGCTTACGGCATTAAGTTCGCCGCATTGTACGGTTTTATTGTTAAAATTTAAGTGCAACAAAAATATAAATAATAACAATATAACCACTTAGCGTTGTCAAGCAATTTGCTCAATACCAGTTGTAACAATTCAGCTCTTTACGTTGCATTGCATGGCATCGTGTTCCCTGGAAGACCAATGGGGCGCAATCAGCAAATTCTAGTGAAACAAGAGACGTAGAGTGCAAATGACACTTGAGAACATGTTTGGGACGCTAGACACGGAGATAAGACACGACGTCTAGGGTGAATTTACTCGTAGAATCTTGCGCTATAAATTCTGGAAAATAACCGCCTTATACAAAGCAATCTATGCAAGCAAGCGTAGTGAATCTATATCTACAGTCCGTTAGCTTTTAGAATATACCTCGGGCTCTTAAGTAGGCTTCGGTTTTCGCCGAAAGCACACGAGTGTAATACTACTTCCTGCACTGTATAAAACTTTTCTTCACTATTTTGAAAAGTTATGTAAAGTTAAGTGTCATATTAGTTACGATATTTCTATTACACGAATATACCCGATTCTATCCGATAATAGCCGAGGTATATTCTAAAAGCTAACTGACTGTACCACTGTAGTTAATTATTCATAATGGTTGGTTAGTTGGTTAGACCTGAGATTTCCGCTAAGGTGAGGTATGTTTAACACTTCATACACTAAGGTTTCCCCACGATGTTTTCCTTCAAGGTAAGTGAGTACTATAACTTCACAAGTGTACACTAACTTAAAAAATAAAGCCATTGGTACATGATGGGATTCGAACCCAGACTTCCCGATTGAGAAACCGGTGTCCTACCGAGCCACTACCGCCGCTCAATTCCTAAAAGTGCCTGATCACATGTAAAAGAAAGTAAAAGGCAAATTATATTCATCATCAGATCATAGGCTTTCTCTCGGAGAGACACAGAGAGAGAGAGAGAGTATGGCTTATTCACCATAACCGCCTACAAAGGCTACGACAAGCGCTGAAGTATGTGAACGCATCACACACTCAAGTTTCCTCGAGAGGTTTTCTTTCATAGCGAGTAGTATTGCTACTGTAAATCCCAATTCAACTCGCTTACATTCTGTTAGCTTTTAGAATATACCTCGGTTACTATCGGATAGAATCGGATATATTCGTGTAATAGAAATATCGGAACTAATTGAATTTAATTTAATGAAAAAAGTTTTATACATAGCATGAAGTACTATTACACTCGTGTGCTTTCGGGGAAAACCGAAGCCTACTCTAGAGCCTGAAGTGTATTCTAAAAGCTAACAGACTGTACTACAATACACTACAATAAAGAGATCTAAAGTGGCCTAGTGGAACTAAGTAATCAGGTGCTGGATGGATGACCGCTAGTGGCAATTTTGCCTAGCGCTTAGGTGCTTCGCAAGGCACGCTAAGCCGTTGTTTCTGGCTGTCATGCAATGACAATCGTTAAGCTATGTCAGAGGCCTTGCGCGGCTTGATAACATCTGACAATAAGGCCCGCCATTGTACGATCCTCCAGCAACACGGACTTGGCCCCCGTGGTGGAGTATGGCCTAACCTTCCTGGGGTACAGGAAGAGATCCGTGCCCCAGCAGTGGCGACATACCAAGGATTATTATCGGACCTCTGGATTTCTACTTATGCAAGTTTCAGTGGGTAGACAGAGAGGTAGATTCCTCTACGGGCGCGTTTCTGAAGTCGAAATAAAGTCAAAGTGAAGCCTGACACATCTCCATTAGCGCGACGCTGAGGAGCGCGGAAACGGCCGCCTCAAAGAGAATAAAGGGCCCCGCCGAGATATGTTTTAGATAAAGATTATTTATACAGTGTCTTATTTTACAAATCCAATTTCCGCGCGAATACACGGGCCGGCTGTAAATAACGCAGACAAAGCCGAGTCGCGGGCTCCCGGGCACAGAATGGGGATGCGAAGAAGGTCAGTCTTGGGAAAACCTGACAAAGTAGTCAATAACTCAGATTTTATTTATTTACACAACAACTCAGAACTCAACTTCTATAGATAGATAGAGAACAGAAAAAAGGAACTTGCACAGATATTTCTTGACCTATGAACTTGATGAACCGAAGGTGATTAGTCAGGATCGTGTCAAGTGGCAGTCCCCGGTCTCTGCCAGCCCCTCTGGGATTCAGGCGTGAGGTTTGTTTATTAATTATCACTTCGATATACACCAGATAAGTGAAACCTTGTAGTGATTGGGCGTTTGGGTGGTGTGGACTTGCCTAGCACAATATCATCTCAGCCCAGTAAGTCAACATGTCAAACAATGTATCTTGTATATCAGAACAATGTATATCAGAAGGAATTTTTTTTTACGAATCCCATAAAATACGTATATATTTACTGACCCAACCGAGCCTGTCTCTTTTGACATGATTGCGGCGTGTCTAAAAGGCAGCCTAAAAGGAGGTAATGTGTTTTGGTCGTATGCATGTCAGATTTTATGTTCCCCATAGCTCCTTAACCGATGATCTGATTACGAAACATAACATCTAAATCCATTCGTAGTATTTGCTCGAGTTGCATATGCTGTAAGAAACCTCACTTTAGATTCTATTTTGCGGCGGATGGCTACTAAATATTTAAATGGTCCAAATTAATGCACTGGCATCTCAAATTTCAGCACATCATTGAAAAATCCTGACAGTAAGGTATCTGACTATCCGCCACTGTCTTACAACCAACCTGGGCTTACTGTCTTACAACCAACCTGGGCTTGGCCCCCGTGGTGTAGTATGGCCTAACCTTCCTGGTGCGATGCAGGAAGAGATCCGTGCCCCAGGAGTGGGGACATACAAGGGTTGATATCGAAAGTAAAGAATACTAATGGTAAACACGTTAAGGAAATATAAAAGCAAAGAATCCTGACTTTAGATTTTATTTGGTTTCGAATGATAACTAAATATGTTTAAACCGTCCAAATGAAGGCACTGGCATCTCAAATTTAAGTACATCTTTTAAAAATCCTGACAGTAAGGCCCGCCATTGTCTCACAATCCTCTACCAACCCGGATATGGCCCCCGTGCCACAGCAGGGATATAAAAGGGTTGCTATCGAAAAACATCTAATTACATTTGGGCTTTTCATATTTCGACATCGATCGATGGCAAAATCTAACTTGGCCATGTATAGCCTTCTACACCGCTACCGTACACCCGATACATTATGCAGGCCACGCTTCGTAGCGCGGCGCAATGAGCTCTGTAAATATCTCGGTGGCTGTCGGATTCTCTTCCTTCCTAACGATTCGCGCCAGAGAAAGAGTTTGAGCCACGATTGGATTAGGGTAAATGGGCCGATCACGCGGTGATTACGACTGTAAAGGGTGGTGCGTACTAAGCAATAGCCTCCATGATGTAAGCCAGTGCTCTCTAAATATACACTTATGTATAGGCTAATCGTTTTTTTAAGATCGTAGCAAAGTCACGTAGAAATTAGGATAAATTCTCGAAAAGTGGTTTTGGGTATCGAATTACGGACTAAGGACTAAAGTTTCAGTGTACTAGTGCAATGCTTTCTGACTTGCACATTCATACAAAAACGCACGCCTGTATCTAATATCTATAATATGAAAATGAATCGCTGAATGTGTTGGTAAGCGCAAATCTCGAGAGCAGCTGAACCGATTTCGCTAATTCTTTTTTTAGAATATTCCTTGAAGTACGAGGATGGTTCTTAGGGAGAGAAAAATAAAAAAAATAAAGCCTCCTAAAGTCCTAACAGTCGATGTTAGGCGGTACGAAGTTCGCTGGGTCAGCTAGTCTATAATATAAAAATGAATCGATGAATGTGTTGGTAAGAGCAAATCTCGAGAGCAGCTGAACCGATTTCGCTAATTCGTTTTTTAGAATATTCCTTGAAGTACGAGGATGATTCTGACGGAGAGAAAAAAAAAGATTCAACTGTTCGGCGGTACGAAGTTCACTGGGTCAGCTAGTTTACTATAAAAATAGTCGTGATAGTTGTTAAGATTTCTCATGTTTACTTTTTAAATAAAAACGTATTATTACACCACTCATGATTTTTTTTCCATTGGTTGCGCTAGATGGGGTGCGCTAGCACCCCAAAGCAGGTATATGAGATACCGTAGCAATACCACCGCTTGCACTCATGTTTTCGATCTGAAACAGCGTTGGTTTTATCTCAACGGCATCGAGGACAGTGTATCGAAATTAATATCCCGCCGGCGCACAATTTGTCTGGGCCGAGAATGTGGATAATGAAAGGTCCTCGCCGCTGCGGGCAGTGTCCCCTGAAATATACTGGCCACTTTACTGGGAGATTGCTCACAGTTTTTGGAGGGTTAAAAGGCAGGCATACGGCCGAGGCTGGATAAAACTGGTACGAAAAAGATATAGTGGTAATATTGAACGGGTCTAATCGCGATTATTTATTAGAATTGAAACGCAATCGCGAGTAAAGCCAATTTCTTAAATTTTAGATTACGCTGTGTAGTTAGTTTATATCATACAAACATAATTAGGTTTTAATTTTATCAAAATCAACATGTTACCATTGAATTTTCAAATTCAATGATGTTACTGCAGAATTAATGGGCGGTGGTAGCTCAGTGGGCAGAACCATGGAGTCGCAAGCGAGAGCCCCAGGTTCGATCCGCAGTGCGGGCATGTACCAATGACTTTGGTTAATTTGAAAGTTACGTATATTTGCGAATTTTTTGTCGCAATACTACACGCTAACTGTGAAGGAAAACATCGTGAGGAAACCCGCGGCTTGGTTGGCTTCGCACATATTGACTAGTCTTTCCTGTGGGCTAAGCCGACTAAGCTGTCAGGATGGTATAGGTGCCGGGCAAGCCTACACCATCTATAAAAACCATGTCCCAGGCACTACAGCGTCGGAGTGGTCCCTTCACCCATCTTGTGTGAGTGAAGAAACCACTGGACGCTGTATATATCATATCATTAAGTAGATGCAAAAGGCCAATATGATGACATTTGTGAGGTGTTTATTGTTTAGACCGTAGTATTTATGCTACTTAAATTTATGCTAGTGCTTACAATATACTAAATACAATTATTGTTTTAATAATAAAAACTGATTATGATTTGATTTGTTAAAATAATTAAATTGTACTGCTGTTGATGAAAATGGAATTGAAGGCATGTTGAAAATTCAATTAATAATAAGCTGCGTATCTCCCTGTAATTAGGGTGTACATATTATTATTTCACAGTAATAGCAGCGCTATCTAGTGATGAATATAAAGATTAAATAGTAAATGGCCTTTGCATCTACGTAATGAGATGATTTACACAACGTCCAGTGGCATCTTCAGGGTTGAACCACATCTGGCAGCACGGAATCGCCTTTTTCCGTCGCCCTTTCTCTTTCTGTCGCTTAGAACTGCCATTTGCTAGACCGAGACAGAAAGCATAATGCGATAGCACGCGGCGGGATCCTCGAGGCGATCGCATTATGCTTTCTGTGTCGGTCTAGCAAATGGCAGTTCTAAGCGACAGAAAGAGGAAGGGCGACGGAAAAAGGCGATTCCGTGCTGCCAGATGTGGTTCAACCCTCACTCACACTAGATGGGTGAGGGGACCACTCGGTCGCTGCAGTGCCTGGTACATTGCTTATTAGATGGTGTAGGCTTTTTCAGCACCTATACCATCCTGACAGCTTAGTCAGTCACAGGAAAGACAATACGTGCAAAGCCAACCAAGCCGCGGATTTCATAGTTAGCGTGTGGTATTGAAAGTGAAAGAGAAAATATTTTATTTGATATAAATTAAATATTCACAAGACACAAATCAGTCCTATCCGTCGTCAGGCCATACTAGTCCATACTAGACAATCCTATGTTGCTGGACATAGCCCTCCCCTAACGATGGCGCTCGTTATCTTCAGCTTGCCGCATCCAGTCTGCAGTTTTTCGCAGATCGTCATCCCACCTAGTCGGATACAAATCGGTAAATATGTATTATTTTTATGGTAATAAGAAAAGGGCTCAGCTTATTGCTATGACTGAATGCGTAGTCAGTAGCCCTGATTTTCAGCCGACCCTCTTATTGGCATTTTAAGAAACTTAATTGCACAAAATAATTTTACAATGTTAAATATAGTCCAACGCATCGAAAATTTTATATAAATAATAATATATATTATGATGATTGCTACAACAAATTCGCAAATGTAAGTAATTTTGAATATGAACACTTTATTTAAATAGAAGCAAGTTATTAAAAGAGCCATTGAGTGACGAAAAAGTATAATTATTACAAAATTTATCGCTAATTTTGTAGTATTGTTTGCATGCTTATTTCTTAAAACCTATGATATCCGCGCAGTTATCATTAATCGATTGAGATTTTATTTTTCAAAATCTGTCTATAGACGGCTGAGTTACGAGGAGACATATAATCGGAAATAAATCATACGAGCCAAACACCCTCCTTTTGGACTTCGCCGCAGTCGAGTTAAAATAGCTACAAATTCGTTGCACAGCGTACCAACCTATCTACCTAGATTTCTAGATCACTGAACAAACTGCAACAGCCTTAGAACTTGGCATACGTTTATTAGCGACCCCGCTCCGGAGCATTCGCTACAGATAGGGCCGCGACAAATGGGACAGTAATGACCAGGAGATTCGACGCTTTGGACCTCTGTTTTTGATTTTTTTGTTCTGAGAAAGAGATCACGGTCGTTTCAGCTTTTCCAGTAGTATGAAATCCTTAACTGTGCTGCGAAAGCAAGGGACTGTTACATTTTTCGCCCCTATGTAATTGTTTCTTTACTATCGCTTCAGATCCAAAAAAATTGGTGTCCAATAAAATGTATAAAATGAGTGTTACTGACTAAAGTTATGAATAAAGAAAATTTCACGGAAGTTGTTAGTGAAAACGCGCCAAAATGCAAAAATAGCTCAGAACAATCTGAGAAAAATAGTCTCATTCTAAAATCATAAGTTCCGATGTCTGAAAAGTCCTAAGAGGCTCCGTGCAGCAACAATAGCGCTATCAATGGACAAAAGTTACATCTTTTTTGCTAAAATCGCATTTATGTTAACAGTGATTTTTTAGGACCCACGACAGAGTATTTACGATTACGGACCTGGGACTTGATAGCATTTATGCCAAAAACGGCCGTTTTTGGCGTGAATACTATCTAGTCCTAGGTTTTTTACTTTAGGTTTACGACGGTGGTACTTTAATAATCAGTATTAACATGATATTGACGTGAGGTCCAGCCTATTGGGTTTTAACAATTCACGGGTGCATTTACGGCCTGTTTAAGATTATTTAGCAGTAGGGTTATTTTTGTTCCACTTTTCACTTTTCTTTTCTAATAATACTAATCTAACGTCTTAGTTACATGATTATATTCTTTTTAATGCACTAACCCGTGCTAAGGACAATTTTAAAAACGTATTTAGAGGCTTAAAATTCCACCCATGCTGGGACTCGAACCCGCGACCTCGCGGGTCGTGGGGTCGAATCCCGGTATGGGTGGAATTTTTAGCCTCTAAATAGGTTCTTAGTTACAAGTTGAATCCATATATTTACGTTACATGTTGGTTGGTCGGCAATATTTTTTTCCTCATGTGGCTTTTGATTTATGTGGCATTAGATATTACCTGATCGCGTTATTCCATTGCGGTTATCAGCAGTGGACATTTATCTGTCATAATTCTAGCTGCAGCTTTTCGTCATCACACCCTATTACGATTTACCTAAACATTGTATGGAATCAGGCGTTACTTTGCGGAAATCAATAATAGCTTTAAAGTGTGAAAATTACTTTGCTAAATTCCGACAAAAATCTCACAAGCACCATGCGGTTAGTTAATGCACCGTTCTCCCTCCCACTTTTTCAAGCAGAAGAAAGAGACGAACACACCACCGCCGACACTAATACTTGTGAGAAAATACGCGACGCGTTTCGCCTCTTACACGAGGCATCCTCAGGCTCACAAGTTTGGCGGAAATTAGCAAAGTAATTTTCACATTTTAATGATTTACCTAAATTTTACACGGATTTTTTTATCGATCCTCCTATCAAGGACAAGGGGGAGATTCATACGACTATGACCCCTACCCACTTCAGACTTCGTCCCTTTTTTCAGCCGCATAATACCTGCAGAAAAAGCCTAAAAGGTCGCCCTTACCGCACTCGGCATAAGTGCGAGTTTCGAAAAACGATCACTTTCCGATGTCGCTGAGGATAAAATCCTATTGTTTCCCTTTTTAATCCGCCGTCCGCTCGTAAATCTGCGCCATCGATTAGAAGGACCAAGTCGACAAAATAGGTACTAACAGAAGGCTTGCTCGAATTTCGTTCAAGAAGCTCGACAAAATATGTTAAGCACACTTTGTGCCAAAATGGCAAAGATAAAGGATTGTTTAGATAACAATGATGTCTGGAATGAAAACCAGTACAATGCATGAGTTCTATGTTTTATAATAATTATGTAGACTCGGTACCTACTTAAGGACTTTGAAAAGACTAAGTTTGGAGTTTTTTTGTCCATTTTTTCTCTAAAATTTTTGAAATGGACTCCTAGTTTCAATTGTACCGTCCATTGAGCCGTAGTTTCTGCGCTACTTTGAATAAAACCTTTTCATTTCAAAGACATACATAACATAATACGCTACCCTAGTAGTTAAAGGACCGAAGAAGAAGTAAGTTAAAGATGAGGACTGGTGAAACGTATGCACGTAAAGATTGAGGAAAAGGCGAAAAAACTTTAATTTTACTCGGAAGCGGGAGACCTAGGTTTGATTCCCAGTGCGGGCATGTATTTTGTTCTCTAAGTTATGAACATTCGTAAATCTATAGCAGCAATACCACTCGTCGACTGTAAAGGAAAACATCGCGAGAAAACCCGCGGGATGGTTAGTTCCGTGCGTATTGACCTATTTTTACTGTGAGCTAGGCCGACTAAGCTGTGAGAATGGTATAGGTGCTGGGGGATCTTTAATCTATCTTTTGTCCCGTTCGGCATTGACATAGTGTAGAAAAAGCTATCAAAGAAGTAAAAACTTAAAAAAGGTCGGTCGGCAACAGCGATTGAGTAATCTATGAAAAGTCCACAAGTTGGCGTTTTATGTAATCGATATCGATATGAACCCTTTTTTGTCCCCACTGCTATGGAACGGGTCTCTTTCTGCATCGCATCGCAGTAAGAGACCCGTTAGGCTATACCCCATCACGGAAGCCGGGTTGGTGGAGTATTGTAAGACAGTGGCGGCCCTTACTGTCAGAAGTTGCCAAGCCGCTATAAGGCCTGTGACATGGCTTAACGACTACCATTACATGACAGCCGGCACCAAAGGCTTAACGTGCCTTGCGAAGCACGGTTTTATGTAATAGTGTTAGAGGCGAATAGCGTCCCGTGTTTTCTCACACAAGTATTGGTGTCGGTGGTGGTGTGTTCCTGTCTTGCTTCTGCTTGAAAAAGTGGGAGGGAGAGCGGTGCATTAACTAACCGCATGGTGCTTGTGGGAGTTTTGGCGGAATCTAGCAAAGTAATTTTCACTTTTTAATGCTTTTACGTAATATTGAAAAAAAATTAAATGTACTATAAACAGTAATCTTCTGTGTCTGCCACTCGTTTGTTGGTCCAATCGACGCGTAATAAATTGCAATGAACGTCATTTGGAACGTATACGTTTTAAGGGCGCTGAAGCGCAATCAAAAGTGCCACGTTTAAATGTTCGATTGAATAACTGAATTGATGCCTGATGCGTTGTATCGGAAATCCATTTGTATTTGCATTTTTTTTGTGCCCTGAAATGTATTGTTCAATGCAAATACGGTGAAGGAAAACATTGTGACGGTGTTCTAATAGCTCAGCTCATTACTAAATGGTTCGTATGCAATAAAGTATAGATAAATAGACGATCTCTGTGGCGTAGCGGTAGCGCATCTACCTACCATGCAAGAGGTCCCGAGTTCAAATCCCGGCTGGGAACAAAAAAAAAACCCCAGGTCTTGGATGTTAACAATTGTGTGATGTCGTTGTTTCTGGTTCCCATGACACAGGGTGGATACCCTGAACAAAACATAACATTTACACACATACATCACTTCTGGCCCCACACTAGGATTAGTGTGGGGCCAGAAGTGATGTACTCGTATGTGCTTGTATGTAAATGTTATGTTTTGTTACATAAATTATTACTTAATTAAATTAGATAAACCCGAAAACGTCCCACTACAGGGCACAGGGAGAGACTATGAGATCACCACGCGTGCCCACCGCGGATTGGCAACTTCAAGCGCTGCGTTATTCGAAGCGCTCGTGGCCTAGGCGAACCGAGTGATTGGAATCAATCACTTGAGTTACGCAACAACAGGCGCGGTCAGGTACGGGATGGGTGACCGTCCCGTGACTACCGCTAGTGGCATTTTTCCGAGCGCTTCCGTGCTTTGCAAGGCACTTTAAGCCATTGGTGCCGGCTGGCATGTAATAGCAGTCGCTAAGCCATGTCACAGGCCATATGGCCGGATTGATAACTTCTGACAGTAAGGCCCGCCACTGTATTACAATCCTCCACCAACCCGGACATGGCCACCGTAGTGGAGTGTGGCCTAACCTTCTTGCGATGCAGGAAGAGACCCGTGGCCCAGCGGTGGGGACATACAGAGGGTTGATGCCAAAGCTGTAAAAATAATTTCCTCTCAGCTGCCTGACCATTGATCCGTGAAAAGCTGGGAATCCCAACACAAATGGCTTGCCAAACCAATGTAGCTTGTAGCCGGTGCCCGAGACATAAATTGGATTCTTGTTAAATTTTCTCTACATAATAAGAACTTTGCCAAGAAATCTTGCCAAGAGTCCATAAAGTAAATATGAGGGCATGCCGCGTGCCAAACATATAAACAATTCAATATCTTTCTCTTGTACAGCAATTTTTAAAGTCAACATACTCATAGTTACTGAAATAATGTACCACTTTCCATTGAGTATTTAAGAAAGAGAGAAAGAGAGATAGAGAGAGAGAGAGATTTATTTGAAGCCACAAAGATACAATACACGTAACACAATTTAACACGATAAAACAAAGAATAGTATATAAAACAAACATTTACAATTGACAACATTTCATTTTTTTAGCAATCGGATTTTATTGTCCTAAAGGAAACTAGATACAAAATAAAACAAACCATATTTTTTTATTTTCTGAAACACGCACGTTTTCTTATATTTTTTACATTTTAAAGTTTAAAATATTTTTACCGGAAGTGACGAAACAACGAGGCTCACAATATGTTTTCTTTTGCCTAATATCCTAAAAAAAAAATATAGTTACAAATGTCATTTTAGTATTGCCAGGGCCATGTTAAAAAACAGTTTCTGAATTTTTTTAACATATGCAAATATGTTTTTCTTTTATACAATTAAATCAGCTTAGGTCAATTCATCATCCCTTATATGTAGTTGTTCCTTTTTTGTCAAATGTACTTTGTGTTGGCAAAGCCTTTATCTGCGTTCGGAGTGCTTTTGCTGCCAGTTTATGGTATGGTAAGTATAAAGTATGGTAACCCTGATATTATGTTGTGTGGTTTACCTAACGTAAATAAACTTTGTGTAGTGTTAAATTTATTTCTCTCTACTCAAATTCTATCCTATACAAGAACAAGAAAGTCATTGGTAGGTATACAATGGACTTTTCAGATTTAGACGGATTCGTACGCGCTGACAGCCGAAATCTACCCAAGGTAGATCTTTCAATGCTTTTGGAGTTCATGCATCATGACGATGCAGCGAAAATAAGAGGTGCAACCGTGATGATGAAAACCATGATTTGAGTTTTATGAAATAGGCCTCGGAGACCATCAGCAACCAAAAATAAAGGGGGGGGCACGTGAATAACAATGTACTACTTAAGAAATACGATAATTAATAATTAAAAATTATTCTTCGCCATCACTACATAAATTAAACACTTCTTCGTCCTCATTCTCATATGGCTCAGTTGAAGTAGACGTTTGAGTAAGTAAAAAATAGTGTTGGGCATATTTTTTTATCTTGTACTTAACGAAATCTTCAGGTTTAAACGTCGTCAGCAGTGTTATTATTCATACGGCAATTGCCGTAATATACGGTAATTCATGGATGTTTTTTGTAATATACGGTATACGGCAGGATTTCGACTGCCGTATCATATAATACGGCAATTCAAGTCCAACATGCTCGTAACCTTACAACAAAAAAATACTACAAACGAAACGTAATAAATGTGTCCGATTTTCGGGATATCCCAAAGAAAATTTTCCTGCAGACATAAATTGAACTAGATGTCTCATGCAATCTCTTTTATATGTCCTACTCTTAGCTAAACAAGCTATTCGAAATCAAGGCGGTTGCACAAAATTTCAGGTGTCAGGAGATAATTACGAGTATGCTTATCAAAATGAAAAGCAAAGAAAAATATTCATTGCACAAGCAGTGTATTAGAAACATATAGGATGAAGAAATGATAGAAAGTTGAAAATATACTTATTATTTTTGTGTTTCAATCACTAATTATTCAATTAAAAGATAATACGGCAGATCTGCGTTTTTTTTTTATAAATACGGCAATTTGAAGGTTTCCATTTTGACGATAATAATACTGGTCGTCAGCTAAGTCGCTAAATTATTTTTGTCCTCAAAACTTTTTTCTTGTCGCTAAGGCTCTCGCAAAAGTCGTCATTTCTAGCGACTAAGTCGCTAAATTGGCAACACTGATTTTTTAGGTTAGATCTTGAAATTGACTTTTTTTTTCATCGTGGCACAGGTATGTTCACTGGGAGCCATGGTGTGACGTCATCAGCGTATTTTTGTGTTTTTACCATTTTCTCGGAAATGAAACCACAGAAAAAACTGAAATAAATTTTTACGTGCTTTACAAAGCCAAATCTCGAAATGGTTTTCGAATTAGAGCTCCATACAATTTTGAAATGTTGTCAATTTAGAAGGGCATTTTCACGAAGTGTTAACACCGTTAATTTATTTGTTTTATTTAAAAAAAAAGTGTTTATTTGAAGCGCTCGTGGCCTAGGCGAACCGAGTGATTGTAATCAGTCACTTGAGTTAAGCAACAACAGGCGCGGTCAGGTGCAGGATGGGTGACCGTCCCGTGACTAGTGGCATTTATCCGCGCACTTCCGTGCTTCGCAAGTCATGTGATGGCAGTCGTTTAGCCATGTCAGAGGCCTTATGGGCGGCTTGATAAGTTCTGACGGTAAGGCCCGCCACTGTCTTACAATCCTTGACCAACCCGGACTTGGCTACAAGGTGGAGAGTGGCCCAACTTTCCTGTGATGCAGGAAGAGACCCGTGCCCCAGCAGTGGGGACATACAAGGGTTGATAACGAAATGTATATTTAATTATCTGACTTTCATTTGAAGGCAACAAATAATTAAACGTAATAATTAAAATAATTAAACACAGACCAGGTGGGATGACGATCTGCGAAAAACTGCCGGCAGGTGCTGGATGCGGCAAGCTGAAGACAGGGCGCTATGGCGCTCATTAGGGGAGGGCTACGTCCAGCAGTGGACTACGTAATATAGCCTGAAGAAGAAGAAATTATGTATTAAAACCTAAATTATGTTACATGTAACTAGGGATTACAAGCTATTTTATTTCATTATACTTTTAGGGACCAGTCGTGGAAATGATAAATATGAATGCACTTTACAGAAATTTATTTCAGCGTTTCATTTCTGAGCCACTTTCGGGTCCAAGCCGTAGTAGAGAAAGAAGAATCCAGCGAAGAATATCCAGTCTAACCATCTTTTCTCAAATATACTTAACAATTTATAAAGCATTACACTATTTTTATTTTTAATGCACTAACCCGTGCTAAGGAACAAATTTAAAAAAATAAATTTTTTAGCCTCTAAATAGGTTTTTAAATTTATAAAGCACACAACCTCACCAGCCTGGTAACAAACCACGACGAACCTTTCCTTGAACAATACAAAGCAAACGAAACAGCAGTGTAGTTAAAAATATTCTTATTATCGGTGTATGTAGTCGTTTTTTTTTACATTTATTTAAGTATGATGTGCCGCGGGTGGAACCCTCATGGGACAGGCGCTGACTGAAAATCAGTGCTGGGGAATAATACCCTCGGCAGTATGCTGAGTCAGCAGCCTTTTGCAGCAGCAGAGACACAACGTGACCATTGTTTGTAAATGCTTTGCTTTGTAGTGTCTCATACATAACTGTTGCTGTAGTAAATGTGTTTTTTCTTTTCTTTCTTCCTTTCTATCAAAAGAGAGCGGAGCGCGTACGGCACGCGCTTTATATAGGAACGGTGACGCCATAAGATTGTTGCCAGTCTTTACGACTAAAATATTCCTAACCACAACTTTACTATGCCTTTAAGGCTAAAAGTGCTAAAAGGGTCCTGCCCAGCCGGGAAAACCTTAACTTCTGAAGCAGTTAATTTGCGTCCGCGCGCGTCTCAGTGTAAAAAGTTAATGATATGTGAACGGGTTGAGGGGCTGGCCGTTATTTCTGTTTTAATCGTTAGTGGATTCAATTTATCGTGAAGAGGACATTAAATAAGGTCCGGGGACGCTTAAGGCTTTTTTTGGCGAGTAATGGACGGACGGCAATTTACTTTTTGCTCGGGTGTGTTTTGCGAATGAAATTAGTTGCGTCACTTTTTCGGATTTGGCCACTCGTGGACAAATTTGGACTCTTTACTTTTGACATTCTGTATTGAGTAAAATGTATCCATCGTTAGCAAGAACCTGGATAAAATTCTACCGGAAGTGCACGAGCTTCAGTACATTTTCAAACATTCTATAAACGAATGAATGAAGGAGTAAATGAACGATTTATGGTCGCAAACAAATATAACGATCATTATAAACGACTAAGCAAAACACCAGGTTTTACTTGAACGAGTTAGGAGGAGTCAAGTTAGGAAAGAGACAAGTTTAAAAAAGAGGACAAGTAAGAAGACGGCAAGTTAAAAAAGAGACGAGTTAGGAAAGAGTCAATTTTAAAAAAGAAAGAAAGTAAAGACATGGTAAAAAAGAGACGAATTTGGACAGAGTCGAATTTAAGAACATGTCGAAGTGGTCCGGAGGGAAATAAAGTATGCGTGTGACAATGAAGCTACGAGACTCATAATTAGTATATAAAACTTAATTTATATACTAATTATGAGTCCCTTAACCGTATGACACTAAGCGAGCGCCCCTATCCCCACTCCTTCCCCTCCATTCCACGAACTTTTGGACCTCCCCTCGTATTTCAGCGTTTTCTGTTACTATTCGAAACAGCACTGATTTTTAAATAGCACCTTCACACTGAATGGAAAAAACCTGTCATGCAGGTAAGGAAAAATGTAAGATAAAAAAAATGTACTTACTAGAAACTGATAAATAATTACATTAAATACATGTGACCGCATGCTAAGTAACCACTGGTGTATTTTAGCGCTTAAACACTTTGTCATACTTCTCTATACATGTTCATTAAAGACTTTAACAACAAAGTCAGTAAGTAAGGTGCGCGTTTGAATAGCAAAAATTCCCATTCCGGAGCCCCACAATGCCATACAAGTTATTCTTCTCTCTGTCTCGCGAAGTCACCTCGTAAAAGACGAAATTTCATCCGGGAGAAATGCAATTTTCGACAATAAACTGCACATGCTCCATTAGCAGTCGTGAGAGTGGCCGTAGACGCCCTTTCGTGGCGATTATGCGGCTTTTATATTCACTTAAAGCGCTGAATAACAATGAACAGAGGTACGCCATGAATGATAGTACTGCTGTAAAAATAATAAATCACGTAGCATCTTATTTTGGGTATAAACCAACTCAGCAAGTCTACAAGGCATTCTGAACAGGGCTATTTCGTCAGGACCAATCTTGACAAAATTGTTCTTTCTCATTCCTTCGCTTCGGTCAGTATATTTCAGGTGCGTACAAGTAAGACAGAGGTCAAATACATACCTGTCTAAACAAAAAAACTTACTGCTGACATTTTTTTACAGACAACTATAGAAAGAAATTTTGAGACGGGTCGGTGCAATAAAGAACTATGTGTTAAAGAACTATATAAAAATATTTAAACCATGCATAAAAAGTTGAATTGAAATTGAAAGAGCACATGTATACTTGAGTGAAGATACAAAGGGTGAAACAGTGAAGCTGGGAGCTGTAGCCCACTCTGTAACTGTCCAATGTGCTATAATATCCATCTTGATGTATCAAAATGTGTAGAATTTGAAATCTAGAGTGACTTGAAAAAAAAATATGACTTCCAAAGCCAGTAGAGACTTCTACGGGCGACGTTATAGACTAGGTCGAAGTGCCAACAAATTTTGTTGACCCCCGCATGCCAGCATTAAGATAACATCAAAAGCTATTTCATACAAATTCCACAAGAAAATTGCTAAGAATGTCGCAGCAGTCTACTAACTGCACCGTACCTACTTCCACGGTTCTTGTGGATGTTTCACGTTTATGCTTACATTGCCGTGTGAATTTTCTCGAGGTGCATGTGCATTGGAATTGTGACATCGGTTGATTTGTTTTTTAAATATACGCAGGAGGTTGCATTTAAAATTTTCTGAAGTATTTTTCTTTCTATCTTATTTTTCATTTTCGTTGTTACGAAAATTGTCCTAGCAAGTGAATTGTAGTGTACATTATGTTTTTTTTCTGTTTCAGGTAATTCTATGTTTTGTTTGATTCGCCATATTATGATTGCGTAAGTATGAAAACTTGGATAAAACCGCATTAGTCAGTTTACCTAGCTAATTATGATATTTTATTTCAAAAAGTGTATGCAGAAAAAACAATTTCTATCTTTTATATGTCGATCGATATAAAGCCTTGTATTTCCCCACACCTGGTGCACGGGTATCTTCCTGCATCGCAGGAAGGTTAGACCATACTCCACCACGGGGGCCAATTCCGGGTTGGTAGAGAATTGTAAGACAGTGGCGAGCCTTACTGTCAGAAGTTATCAAGCAGCCTATAAGGCCTCTGACACGGCTTAACCACTACAATTACATGACAGCGGGCACCGCGATTGTGTTGTGTGAAATTAATTTATTTATCTATTTACTTGGTGCAATAAAGAACTTTGAATAATAATAATAATTGATTGGATACCGTGAATTTTGGGTAGTTTGAGAAACGGGCAAGGACGCCTGGTTACCATAGTGCAGCGTATCCTAGTTTGGGATCAGGTCAAGTGATTGTTTTATATGGATGTTATTATTATAACTAAAATACGAGCGCGCATGCAGCGACCAATAAATGTATATGAAGCAAACCTATATCAGGATCGTGGCAAGTGGCAAACCTTGGTCTCTTCCTGTAGTGTTTTCACGCAGGTAGTATTAAGAACCTCGATGGAGGGTAGTCTGTCTATTGAGCAATATACGGTGTAACGTCGCTCTCATATTTTATTGGAAATAAACGCCTCTAAACACAATACTTCCTAAAAAAACCTATTTAGAGGCTAAAAATTAAAGAGGTTCGAAATTTCACTGATGCCGGTGAGTCACCCATTAGCTCAGTTGGAAAAAGCGCTGGCACGGATAGCTAGAGGTCGCGGGTTCGAATCCCGGCATGGGTGAAATTTTTAGCCTCTAAATAGGTTTTTTAAATTGTCCTTAGCAAGGGTTAGTGCATTAAAAAAAATAGTATAACAATAGTTCCTACCTTCCGAGATAAACGCGTGTTTTTGTCTATGTATTATAAGTTGAAATCAGGCATCTTCGACTCGAAAAGTCTATCCAACGAATCCTCTTAAGAACAAGTAGTCACAACACTGGAAGTGCCATTATCGCACTAATGGCTTGCAAATAGCTTCCGCCAATCACCCGACGCTCTTATATCATCCGGCAACCTTTCTTTTGCATTATTCAGTATTTTCACTGAATAAAGCGGCGCAGAGAGCTTCCCCCGGGAAAGAGAAGGCCGGGCAGGAGAGAGATGTCATGGTTGTGCATCATGAAAGGGTGGACCGGTGTGAAAACCGGGGAGGAGCTGTTCATAATTGCACTAAACTGAAACCATTGTAAAGAGCTGACTGCCCAGTTCCAATGAAGAAGGAGCTGTTCATAATTGCACTGAACAGAAACTTCTGTAGAGAGCTGACTGCCCCCTTCCAATGAAGGAGGAACTGTTCATAATTGCACTGAACAGAAACTTCTGTAGAGAGCTGACTGCCCACTTCCAATGAAGGAGGAACTGTTCATTATTGCACTGAACAGAAATTACTGTAGAGAGCTGACTGCCCACTTCCAATGAAGGAGGAGCTGTTCATAATTGCACTGAACAGAAACTTCTGTAGAGAGCTGACTGCTCACTTCCAATGAAGGGGGAGCTGTTCATAATTGCACTGAACAGAAACTTCTGTAGAGAGCTGACTGCCCACTTCCAATGAAGGAGGAGCTGTTCATAATTGCACTGAACAGAAATTTATGTAGAGAGCTGACTGCCCAGTTCCAATGAAGGAGGAGCTGTTCATAATTGCACTGAACAGAAACTTCTGTAGAGAGCTGACTGCCCCCTTCCAATGAAGGAGGAACTGTACATAATTGCACTAAACAGAAACTTCTGTAGAGAGCTGACTGCCCCCTTCCAATGAAGGAGGAACTGTTCATTATTGCACTGAACAGAAATTACTGTAGAGAGCTGACTGCCCACTTCCAATGAAAGAGGAGCTGTTCATAATTGCACTGAACAGAAACTTCTGTAGAGAGCTGACTGCCCACCTCCAGTGAAAATGAACACCTCCAGTAAAGGTGAAACACTTTAGGAAGGAAAAACTTCCTTCTTACACTAGTATAAAAAAAAATCGTTATCGTTATCAACTCTTGTTTGTCCCCACTGCTGGGGCACGGGTCTCTTCCTGCATCCAAGGAAGATTAGGCCATACTCCACCACGGGGGCCAAGTCCGGGTTGGTGGAGGATTGTAAGACAGTGGCGGGCCTGTCAGAATTTATCAAGCCGCCCATAAGGCCTCTGACATGGCTTAACGACTGCCATTATATGACAGGCGGCACCAACGGCTTCACGTGCCTTGCGAAGCACGCAAGCGCTCGGAAAAATGCCTCTAGCGGTAGTCCCGGGACGCTTACCCATCCTGTACCTGACCGCGCCTGTTGTTGCTTAACCAAGTGATTGATTCCAATCAGTCGGTTCGCCTAGGCCACGAGCGCCGAAACGAGCCACTAGCGAAAAATTAAAAATTGTTTCATTAAAAATCCAGGAATACAGTTATGATCAATTGCAACTCCCACACAAGGCACAGTCTGTGTCGTGGAAGTTGGGTAAGATATAGTAGCCCTTTTGGCACAAAGTGTACTTAATAAATTTTTTGAACCGCGTTTCAGACAAATAATCTAATAACAAATTAAAATCGCAAGTTCGTTGTTACGTGACAACAATACCGTTTTTACGCGTGGTAAGACTCGCACTTGGCAACTTGTTAATATTCCGATGACATGTTGCAGTCTCCTTTCAATTTTTCCCCTCCCGAGTGTTGTGGGCTGAATTTCAAAACTTTTAGACGGAGTTCCGCCCCTTAATCTCAACATATCACTTTGGTTATAATAGGACAAACGTCCTGTCAAATTGGTTTTTGTTCAAATGGCCATTTTGACTGCCATTGTTAGCGTAGCGTATTCCCATCGTCAGACAACAGTATTTTATTATTATTATTACTACTTTTATTGCACAATAAAATCGTACAATGTGGCGATCTTAATGCCATAAGCATTTTCTACCAGTCAACCGCAGGAGGTAGACGAAAATAGATAGTAATGTGGTGTAGTTAAATAAACTTACACATTAATACATATATATATATACATATATATATATATATATATATATATATATATATATATATATATATATGTATAAAATACACATTGTACATGACTGACAATGATTTATTATGTTTAAGAAAAGACGGTCACAATGGAGTCTTTTCTTTAGCTGTCTTTTTCTTCAGTATGCTATGGCCAGAAGGCTAGCTTACATTTTACGTTGTAAACTGACATTAATCAAACGGAATGTAAATTCTTTACGTTGATTTTTTTTTCGCGTTTATTTTAAATGAAAAATATAATAATATTCCACGGTATTTTCTTAGTACTATCGCTCTTAGACGCCCGTTACATATTTGCTAAATTCTTAATAAATTAAAACAGTTTTTATACGGATTTATGCTTTTTTATTACATTTTTACAAATTTTCCGACGTTTCGGCACTTTTTCAGGTGCCGTAATTTCGGATGACTGAGGTGACAGGCGTCTTTTAGAAAGCATTAACGGGCATAAATCCGTATAAAAACAGTTTTAATTACGTCTAGTGCTCGTTTTAACCTCAGAAAATCTTAATCAATTGTTAACAAATCCTTTTGAAACTCAAAAGATCGAGAATAAACTCCTCTCTCTTTGCGATATTATAACTCGACTTAATTACGATACGTCTTTTTACTTATCAAAGGGACTAGCCCTGTCCTTTGTGAGTTCAGTCAACTCTGTTTACCCTTGAGGGATGCAAGCGTTATCCTTTATATATTTTCAGTGGATCTAAATCTATTGAACAGATAGAACCTGTAGTTGATTTAAAGCACATTACCTTAAAAACCTATTTAGAGGCTAAAACTTCCACCCATGCCGGGACTCGAACCCGCGACCTCTGGCTAACCGTGCCGGTGGTCGCGGGTTCGAGTCCCGGCGTGGGTGGAATTTTTAGCCTCTAAATAGGTTTTTAAAATTATCCTTGGCACGGGTTAGTGCATTAAAAAGAATATAAACGTTCTATAGAAAACTTAAATCGCTAACATATTTTGTCACAGTATTTTCGGACAGATAAGGTAAGACAAGATAAGAAAATTCCTTATTGTATACCGGATAAAGTTACAGAAACAGCAGGTACAGACGTTAAGATAAAATTGGCGGTCACAATGCTAATAGGAATGTAATCCTGGTAACCTCATATTGGAGAATTTGTAATGTTGGCATTGGACATTGGAAGCGCTCGCTGCCAAGTGGAACCAATTGATTGGAATCAATCACTTGAGTTTAGCAACAACAGACGCGGTCGGGTGCAGGATGGGTGACCGTCCCGCGACTACAGCTACTGGCATTCTGAGCGCTTCCGTGCTTCGCAAGGCACTTTAAGCCGTTGATGTAATGGCAGTCGTTAAGCCATGTCAGAGGCCTTATAGGCGGTTTGATAACTTCTGCCAGTAAGTGTCTTATAATCAACTGGAGTATACCTCCGTGGTGGAGTATGGCCTAACCTTCCTGCGGTGCAGGAAGAGACCCGTGTCACAGTAGTGGGGACATACAAGGGTTGATATCGATTTGCCTTTGCATCTACGTAATAAGATAGATACATAGAGAACACTTTATTGCACAACAGAAAAAGAATACATTTCTTAAATGTAAGTAATGCTGTACAATTGGCGGTCTAAGACGATAAGATAATTAATATAGGCAATACGATGATTAATATAGCCACCAGTGGCAGCGTCTCTCACATTTGGACGCTGCAGTGCCTGGGATATTGCTTTTATATGGTGTTGGCTTTCACAGCACCTATACCTACCTTCCGGATAGCTAAGTGAAGGAAAATATCGTGAGGAAACCCGCGGTTCAGTTGGCTCCGTACGTATTGACCAGTCTTTCCCGGGGACTAGGTCATATTGGACAGTTTCATTTAATCACCGACATTCCGGCGCAGCACGGAAAATTGTTTTTTGTTGAAATGAACGCGACCGCGACGAGTGGTATTCGATTATTTACGCCGCCATATTACAGCTTTACATAAATGTATGGTTATGTATTGCACTGCGGCGTTTGACTCCAGTTTTTGTGGCCGTTCGTAAAATATGACTCGCCGTTGGCATTTAATCCGGCTAATAATGCGATTTATTGGAATGAAATACAAATATCAAGGTTGGTCCAATAAAGTTTAATCTCATTCAAGAACCCTCAAGGACTCAAATCAATAGGTGTCGCACTTCGCAGCATAGATGCGCCAAGCTGGCCCTAGATTCTGTGTATGTAGTTTAATAACAATTGCACGAACGTGGCGATTTCATTTCATTGCTGGTTTAAGACTAAGCCCCCACATGTATCAAACCTTCTGGGCGCCATTAGTATAACTTCTGCAGTAAGGCCTGCCACTGTCTTACAATCTTCCACAAACCCGGACTTGGCCCCCTTGGTGGACTATGGCCTAAACTTGCTGGTGTGCAGAAAGGGACCCATGTCCCGCAGTGTTGACATAAAGTAAAGGGTCATCCTTAAAGTGTTAAATTATTTAGAAATCACATACCACATTCCTGACAAACCTTTTTAGCTTCATCAACATTCATTAGTCGCCCTTTAGGGTTATTACGCTAAAAATCTTGGAAAATGTTGAAGACATGAAGTTTTTCGTGGTGTCTTATTTTACCAAACAAAATAACATTCCACACGTCATAAAACCACAAAAATTTTAGCGGGGTGACGCCTGACCCCTCGTAATAAAAAAAAGAAAAACCGTTGTTTCAACGATTCTATGAAATCTCAGCTGGCACACAATATCATTCCCTACAGCCAGAATAATACCAACGTAAGCGCACCCCCGAACCTCGGCCAACGAAATTTCGCATCTGAGGCCCTGAAAATAAGACCTTAGCCGTAACAGTAGCTAAACACTTCGCTAAATAACGTGAGCGCATCTTTGAATGGTAGCCGTCGAAATATCGCCTCTAGCTTTCTGAATATAGGGGCCCGGCCGTAGACAAATAGTTCCTGGTCTATAAATCAGAACGGACTGGGTCCATTCCGGAAGATTGGGTGCAGTTACCCTTGCACTTATTGGCGATTTCGTCCCGACAATCTCAGAGCTCTGCCCCGGACCCCCGCGCCTGCCGCACCCCCCCTCGTCTGCTGGGGTCGTTAGCGCGGTCGCTTCATTCATTTGAACTTACAGCTCAGCTTGGCAGGCTTGTACCAGTTGTGTTTTTCAGTTCCTCGTAGGAATTTAACTGTCGCGACGAAGGAGAATGCACTCTAACTCAATGGCGGACGAGTCATTGGTATCTGGACGTTAGACAGTTAGCCGCAGGTAAAATTGACTTTATCTAGTGAGATAAATTAAAGTGGTGTTGAAGAAAGCATTGAAAATCGCTCTATGTACACTGGACAATCAATAAGATATAACATTGACTTAATCTGTAATGGTAACTTGGCTGGACTTACTATCCCTAGCCATTAACTGAGTTAAATGGAAAACCCGTGTGTCAGCCCCAGACTCCACGGAGGTATTAGTATAAGTATTACAAAAGAAAATATCATAGGACAAGGTTACGACAATATTAATATATTTTTATACCTAAATACAAGACAAAATCCCTAAGAAACCTACGGAGAAAATGAAACATCCAGGTAGAAAGATCCCATCACCGCCTTATAAATATAGCGTAGGAAATAATTTCCTGCCAAGTAGGTAATTGGGTAATTTTTCCGTTGGCAGCCTGATCCTGATCCTATAAATATGAACCAATTAGCTCCCTGCCATTTCACGCCTGTTACGCTTTAGGGACACACTTGCCGAGAATTTGCGAACGAAACTGGATCTATATTTAACAGAACAACCACTTCACTGTATCGCCCTCACAACGCAATCAAGCATCCTTTTTCGAAAATGGAATATCCTGTGCTACGGTAAGATTCGATTTCGATTCTGAGAATGGTTTGTCAAAACGTAACAAGGAGAAAATCCCGGGACGTGTTAAATTCCCCAAGATATAGTCCCCTATTTTGGGGGCTGACAGTAAAGGTAAAACCATTTTTGTTTTACCCTCTACTATCTTTTTAAATGCTCCGTTAAGTTGGTTTGCATTTTTGGAAATAAATGATTTACTTACGTAACAAGTTACGGGTGTTGTAAAAGGCGACTAAGGGATACAAACCGGGCGATGGGCAGCAGCGCCCCCTGCGGTACAATCACACCAATCTGCGATCCCAAACCTGCATGCCCAGCGTGGGGATTATGGGCATTACCCCCCCAATGATGGTACAACCAAGTAAATGGCCCCCAGTTCCCGGCCGCCCCGCTATTCCTGGCCATGGCAGCGGCCATGGTAACGGCGGGGCAGGGGTTGCTAAGAATCACCGGGCTACCTCAGACTGCCACAAACAACTGACCCTGGCAACGTTCATCGGACTAAGACAGGGCGCTATGGCGCTCATTAGGGAAGGGCTATGTCCAGCAGTGGACTACATAATATAGCCTGAAGAAGAAGAGACGAAGTTGAAGTTGAGTTGAAGTCGAACTGGCCCCAAAAATTTGAAGCAGTAATTTGACGCTCGTGAACTTGTTCTTCCGCGTCTCTAGATTTAACGCTAGAAATTAAGGTCTACCTTACATAGATGTTAAATGGTTCTGATCCCAATTATTTAATAGGTAAGTCTGTAGTAAAATCTAATTACCTTTATTTCCGACGTCGAAAAGTGTGAAAAAAGGTACAATAGGTACCTATCCTTACTGCAATAATTGCCCGTACTCGCCACTTCAGTCTACCCGTGACCACAGCAATTACAGCGTTGCTGAAACCTCGGAAATTGAGGTAATTACATTTTCCTATAAATAATCGCGATTAGACCCGTTTAATAGATAACTATGTATGAGCATCGCGATTTATTAAGAATTTTGAGGTATGCCTTCTGTGCCCAAATTCTTACTTAACGTGACATGCCGAGAAACGTGACAAGATAGGTACACGCAAACGCCACGCTACTCCGGGGGATGAGTTAACGCCCTTTTTGTTCCGGTCCACGTTAGTCGTGGGTGACTCAGGCTGTCAGTATTTCAGGCGCTAGTGAGGAGAGTGATTTAAGTGCCTTTGGCGTGGTTCAATCGAATATTGGCCCAATATCATGTAAGTGGTCGAAGCGTAATACGGAGATCGGTTGCCTAGAGGCAAGAAGGATTAGAGTTCTTTTAATGGAAACTTTTCTGCATAGTCTTGGAGCAGTGTTCCGCAAACAAATTGGCTTATTTTTACAAAATGCCGAATACATTAGAACACTGTTAAGACGGAGTTAAATCTGGCTTATGATAGGAACTCCTTCCACAAACCGACTTTTACTGCGTCTTTAGTCTGTTTCGTGGAATCGACTTTGTATAAATAGGACTGTAAGTACACCTACGAAAACAGTAAATATTAGAATTATTCCACAATTATTTTATGTAGCCTACATATGTCTTAATGCAGGGCACAGGTTTTCTCTCAGAACCATTTATTAATTAGTACCTTTTAATTAGTGCTCAATTGGTAGAGCGCTGGTACGGATAGCCAGAGGTTGCGGGTTCGAATCCCGGCATGGGTGAAATTTTTAGCCTCTAAATAGGTTTTTAAATTAGTACCTTACCGAAATTATTAGTGTGTAGCAACTAGTATTTATAGCAATAAGTTGTATATTTTTATATATTTCAAATCCATTGATATAGTAAATAACACAAAAGATGTTAAAGGGGTTAACTAGTGTATCCAACAAAAAAAAATACAATCAGTTTTTGCAAAAAATATATTGTATTACTCAGAAATCTCGATAATTAATATTGGATAGATAGAAAAACTAAGCTAAGCTTAGTATGTTTAGAACGTGGAGCCAATAACTGGCGTTTTGGCAAAAAAACGAGTCGATTTTTCAAGGCACACCGTCAGATGACTTCGGTAAATAGGCTAGGACAATACATAGGCTCGCATTCTCCCATTTATAAAATCAGTCAGAGTTATAGTGGTGTATTAAGTATCCCGATATTAAACTTTTGTTCGGACTTAATCAGCACATTTAAGTGTAGAATCAGTAAATGTTAGGTAAATGTTAGGTTAAGTCCGTGACGGGCACGTGTAGAGTTAAGCAAATTTTCTCTATTTGGGAGATTGATGGGCTGCTTGTGTAAAATAACATCAGAAACCTATTACCGTATGGAGTTTCGATTCCCGAAGGGTACCAATGTGTTTGTTTCTAAATAACGACATCGCAATGCTCAATGGAAGAAGCGCTCGTGGCCTAGTCGGACCAAGGGATTGGAATCAATCACTTGGTTAAGCAACAACAGGCGCAGGATAGGTCGCGAAACAGCATCGCATCGTTTATTCCGAGCTTTATCACGACGAGATCTGGGCGTCTACGGTTGGCGACCCTGACAAAAGTTTTTGTGCTATACTCGAACTTATATTGCACGCAATAAAACCTGTTCTATGCTGTACTCCGAACCGAGACACTATCTAGTCACACTAAAATAAACTATTTTAATACGCTTTTGTTAGGTTCACTTATAGATATGTAACTGACCATATTATTATCTGGTTTCTTCACTGTGTCTTCCTTTATCGTTTCAATCTTTATTCCAATGATTTTTGTCAATTTCTTTGCATCCAGAGTAGGGTGGGTATCTGGCACGAAGTACATACGTACATGGTCCGAAGCGTAGTCGAGTGTGTTGTTTAAAAATGCAAAGAGAGCCGTCAGCGGCGTCTGAAAATGGTCTGAGAGGCCGGAAATGCATTTGCAGATTAGATTTGCGCCCGGGAGGTTTGCCCTGCCTTCGATTCGCCCTTCGCCCCACTGCGTGAAACAACATTACGCAGAAAGCCGGTTGAGTAGACAGAGAGCCTTACCTGCCGCCTCATTATGCACAGCAAATCCTAAAGGACTCCTAACGGTTTGACTGTCAATTCCTTGATAAGAAAGACAGCATAAGTCAGGATTCTGTTATATTTTGATCCTGATTCTAACGAAGGTATCAAGTATACACTGGCGTTACCTACAGTGAAATGTGTATACAGTGAAAGTGAAATTTCCTTCATTCTCAAAATACATATGAAAGTGCACATACGAGGAATCTCGTACCGTTACGAAATTTATCAGTCCTTAGCAGTCGACATACAAAAGAGGAAAAATCCGCCATTTAGTTATCCTGGTCAAGAGCGTACCGACGAAGAAAAGGATCAATCGAATATTTTCTTGTGGTTATGCAGCGGGACGGTTGGCAGACACAGGTGGTCTCGGAGATGACCGGAGGTTGGATAAACCATCGGTACCTATGTAGAGCAGCGACCCGATGGCTTGTTGACATAACTAAAGCCATCGGACGGTAAATTACTGGTATAACAGGTAAAAAACTTACTGCTAAAAAACTTAAGCTCAGCAGTGGATTCTACTCATTGATTTGATAGTGGCGAGCACATAATCAACTCTGCGCGTGCAATACGTACTGCAACATTCCTGCATGGCGCAAGCAGTGTTTCACTTGACATCCTATAAATATAACATCCGACGAACACAAGTTGAAAGCATACGATGTGCCTGGCGGAAAATTTCCCTTTATAGAGGAAGGGCACGATCAACCGCTTCCCTAAAGATAGATATTTTTGTGAGGTGAACCTTTTGCATTTTTCTACGTAACGCCGCCGGTCGCATGCAAAGATGGGATATTTTCGGGAGCTTTGTCTGCCGCGGGTTTCGGAACGATTTTCCCGTGATCCAATTAAAGTATCTTCAGACGTTTGCAAGTAGGCTGTGTTGCGCTCCTTTGTCGTCAGCTTCTACTGTAAGTTAATTAAGTTGAGTGTATTGTTTATTTAAAAACCTATTTAGAGGCTAAAAATTTCACCCATGCCGGGATTCGAACCCGCAACCTCTGGCTATCCGTACCAGCGCTCTACCAATTGAGCCAATGGGCGACTCACGGCATCAGTGAAATTTCGAACCTCTTTACAATATTCTCTGTATTACGTACAGGCAGCGACATCCGACTTAAGCAAATTGCATTACTTACAGCCCCGACTACCTACTTTGCAGTTAGGTTTAACATCGGAACGATATCACTGTACTCACATGATTACACTATTTTTATTTTTAATGCACTAACCCGTGCTAAGGAACAAATTTAAAAACCTATTTAGAGGCTAAAAATTTCACCCATGCCGGGATTCGAACCCGCAACCTCTGGCTATCCGTACCAGCGCTCTACCAATTGAGCCAATGGGCGACTCACGGCATCAGTGAAATTTCGAACCTCTTTACAATATTCTCTGTATTACGTACAGGCAGCGACATCTGACTTAAGCAAATTGCATTACTTACAGCCCCGACTACCTACTTTGCATTGTTTATATGAACAGTGTCTCTTAGAAGAGATTTTAGAGGCAGTTTCCCCTTGACGTAGTGGCTTCGGGATTTATTCCATCAATTTGGCTGTATTTCTCAATTTTGCTATGCCGCTTTAGAGGAAAAAATTTCAATCAATATTTTATATGTTGCGAAAAGCTACTTAGTTAAACTTAGGTCACGTGCTATGAAATAAAACATACCAGCTGCTACGGATTACTACGATGGGCAAGGATGAATGGAAAGAAAAGGCTAGGATGAAGACAGACCTCATATTACGTATAATATGAAGGAGAGGACTTGCTTGTCCTCTCCTTCATATTTCAGAACCTGCACTACTCAGTGAATCTTTAATGACGGAGAGACACTATAAGAAAGAAAATGCTTGCATAACTGTGTAGTAAGGGATAAACTTGTGTAAAGGAGTCGTGTGTATTGGTAGCTCAAGAAGTCAATCTCCCTCCAATCAAAACTCTTCCTTCTTTTGTTTATTTCTTCTTATCTACATCTGCGTCTTTATTTATTGTCGCTCTCTGTGTTTTTATATTCGTCTGTAACATCAGCCCTACGATCAAAGGACGTATTGAGTTTTCGGTTATAGAAAGAAAGACCAAGTAAATATGAAGATGAAAAAGTCCTCGAAGAACTTCCAAACTTCCAATTGGCGAACATTTTAATACTTTTTTCAGCCTTATTTATTTATGGACATAGAATGTCGTGGTCGGAACGTGAGGAACTTCGCGAGCTCCAAGAAACCGGTCTTCCAATTACATTGGGCCATTTTTCCGAGAAGAGAACGCAATGTTACGGTAAACTTTACGTTTTAGGGGCGAGATTGAATTTCGTACTCCCGGCCGTTTCCGTTCGGTTCCCTTTCTCGATAAACAACTATAGCCACCCTATTAGGAAATCAACGCAGGCGTGGAGGCCACGGACTGGTACCGATGAGCGGAAACCTCGGAGTTAAGAGTCTTCGCTAACCTGTCAGTCTGCCACCACGGTAGTAAATAAATGCCGTAGGTTAGATCTACCTTATGTATGATAGTGGCAATCGGCTCTATATATAAAGCTTTGTATCGTAGTATCGGCACTTGTTTAATGATAAACTGGGTTCCTACAGTTTTCTCACTTCTTGCAATAAAACTAGGTTGAGCATGCTCCCGTTTTATTTTAAAAATTATTGCTGTGTGACTTAGTTCCTTCGGCCTTGGATCTTTTTTCCCAACCATTCGCTGACTTTTCTATTGGTGGCCTAACACGTACTTACGTGAGATACGAACGACTAGTATTTGGTTGGTCGAAGTAACAAAATAAATGAATTTTCAGCAAAAGGCAAGACATCAAGGAGTTTAGTTACATTTCGAGTTTTTTGTCCATTTTTTCTCCGAACTGATCTAGATTTTTAAATGGACGCCTAGTTTGACTTGTTATGTTAATTAAGCCGCAGTTTCTGTTCTACTTTGAATAAAACCTTTTAATTTAATTTCATTTCATAAAGTATCCTTAATTCGTGCGTGGATACAGCTATCAATTAATATTGATGGATCGAAGGAAGTTTGAGAGATCTTTTGGTTTTTTTTTTTTCAAAACCTTCTTTTCCGCTCTATCCGTAGCACCCAGTGAAAGCTCTGCGGTTTTAAAAATGGCGGTCGGCCGCTCACGCTCGATTGGGCTGGGAAATTGCGATGCGTCTGCCAGTCGGGGACTTTACATGCTAAATGCATGGCTCCCGCGAAACCTGGGAGCGCCTGCGACTGACTAGATTATCTTCTGTTTGTTCTTTATTTCCGCTCTGCTAAGCCGTGTGGGGTTTGTTTTTTTAGGCGTTTGCATTTGGATTTGTTATGTTCTTTTGTTATATAAGCGAGTCATTTGGTAGACTGTCTTGTCTTAAATTGCCAAAATGTATAGCAGCTTTACAATTGACTAGCTAAGCCTCGCGGTTTATCGATTTTGCCATGGGAATAAGATATTTTACCGCAGTAGAACGTAGCATATGTGTTAATCCAGAGTGTCAGCTAACTTCATACAAAATTTTATTAAAATCGCTCCAGTCGTTTAGATGTGAAGAAGTAACAAACTTACATCTCACAAACATTCGCCTTTATATTATAAGTGTGATGTGATAAAAGTGCGCAAAGGCAAAGATTTTTTTTGTGTGATCTGCGACTAGCGCAGTCTTTTTTACGACAGCGCGGATAAATTGCATTCTTATTTATTGAATTCTAAGAAAGAAATTCGTACAGATGGTTATGAATCGACAATACAAGTGCTACGTATTGTCGTGTATACCTATTTTTAAAGACAAAATTTCATTGCAAATTGAAAATAGTATATTTCATTACAAGTGCGGAAAGGCTGTCATTGCAAAGAGTTCCGACAAATGTCTACCCGAGCCGAGGCGCAGCCGAAAGCGAGGGTTGACAGTCGGAACAAGTTGCAATGACGGTTCCGCACGTGTACTGAACGACTATTTATAATACAGTTGCAAAAAAATAAAATTTAATGAAGAAAAAATAATTGCAAAATGGCGCCAACCGTAAAGGAACATAAGCAGAGATTTTTTTTCTTCACCCATTCTGGTAGGCAATGGGAACTATGCCCATACAGCCAAGTCTTCAGTAGATTTTTTTATTGATATGAAATGAAAATGAAATTTGATGAGATGAAATGAAACTGCACCTTGCTGGTTTGCTTTTCGGTGTAATAAAAACTCCGAGACTCCGGAATATTTGTTCAATAAGTTACAATGGTCACGAAACAAATATAAACATAAAATGAGAACAGCAATACCAGCACATCGAACGGCTGCTTTCCGCGGCACCTTAAGATTCGCGGCGTCTAAATGCTGGAATGACATTCCTCCTCCTCTCCAAGTCCTTACCAGCAAGTATACCTTTAAGGTGAAACTTAAAGGTTATTTGTTGACTTCCCAGAAGTCCTAAGTTTTCCTCTTCCAGCATGACCTCCATTATTCCTGCGCACGAGTCAAGTCAAGATATTAAACAGTGTATTTAATTTAGTTGAAATTGCTATGTATTCATTAATATCTACTTAAGTATTTCTAGTGTGTATTATTATTGTGTATTATTTATCACTAGGTATGTATATAGGTATATAATTGTGAGTGTGCTTGTATGCGTGAAAGTATGGCTGCATATGAGAGTGTGAGTGCGTGTTTGTTCCGTTTTGATGCTCCGTGAGTCACCAGATAAGGCCCTTGCTGAAAATCAGTGTTGTGGGTGCAAACCCTCAGCTTATACTGAGCATGAGGCCTTTTTTCCGCTGCATCGACATACTGTGTATCGTTGGAATTTATGTTCATTTCTTTCATCTGTAGTTCGTCTTTTCTTTTGCTTTTGTTTTACTTCTGCTCTTCTGTATTTTACTTTTCTGTCAAATTTTGTATGTCTATGTGGCAATAAATAAATGTTTTTCTTTCTTTCTTCTTGTTTCTAAATGAAACCTAACCTAACTTATTCAATCAAATCATTAAATCTGATATTGAAACAAATTAGTAGCTTCTTTTTAGAAATATACGTATTTGCATGAATCATAAAAACTTCCATGATTTTTTTTAGTAAAAACTTCATGGTTGGTTTTTCTTTTTAACCCATATATGCCCAGAATATTTTTTTTATTTGGTACCTCCAACACCTACTGTTTCGAAAACGAAACAAAAATTGGCGCTTTGGTTGCAGTTCATCAACTAGTACATTTTACTCGAAAAGTGCATCTTAACGCCATCTATGTCAAGGTTCAGGTACTCCGCTCTAAATGTGATTGAATATTAGGACCTCCACCATATTTTTTTTTCGGTAATGAGTCTGTGCAAGTTGTGGCTAAATTTAAATGCGTGGGAATCATGGCGTCTGCAACAAAAAAGTGAGTAAATATCCAAATTAACATAAGTTTACATGTTATGTGTATTTCATAATGAAGTTAGATAAGTGTAGAATTTGTTTATATACTTATGACAAGTAAATAATTGTATATAGATGCTAAAAAATCGTGTTATCAAACAGTGTTTCGAAAACGATACATTGGGAAAATACACGGCATGCATTACACCAAATATGCATTTTGTATTTTAGGAGGAGCGAGCCGTTAACGACCAATGAAATTGTTGACATTATCAATGATTTGGACTCGGACGATGATGCGACAGGTATGGATGTCTATATAGACCCTCCTGGCGATGGATTAGTTTCAGACTCAGATTCTGGCGATGAGACAAATGTAAGTTTTGAAAACTTATCAAGAAGACAACTTTTGGCACCTGCCGAACTGGTACTTCAAGGGGTTCATGATGATGACAATCTGTTTGACGAAGAAGATGATGTTCCACTTTCATCTATTCAAGACCGTGAATCAGACTTTGGATCTTCGAGTCAACCACGACGGCCAAGACAACGTAAGTGGGTAAAACGGAACTTACCTACAATGGATGAAGAGTGGATTGCACCGCCTCCAAGATCTGTGGTAACTGTATCAGATGCGTCGGAGCCAATCGATTTCTTCGAATTATTTTTTAGCCACGAAGTGATCATTCATCTTGTTCGACACACTGTCATTTATGCTGTAGAAAAAGGAAATATGGCATTTACCTTGTCTGATGATGAAATGTATTGCTTCGTAGGCATTCTCATATTGACAGGCTATTGTCCACTGCCTCGACGACGTATGTATTGGGAGAGCAATGAAGATACTCACAATTTGTTGATAGCTAAATGTATGCGACGAAACCGCTTTGAAGAGATTTTGCGATATTTCCATATGGCTGATAACTCAAATTTAGTGCCTGGTGACAAAATGGCTAAAGTGCGCCCTTTCAGTGACATGCTGAACAAAAAATTCCTGCAGTATGCAAATATTGAAAAAGATATTAGCATAGACGAATCCATGATCCCTTATTATGGCAGACATGGCTGTAAACAGCACATTAGAGGAAAACCAATCCGATTCGGCTTCAAAACATGGGTAGCAGCTTTGCGTCTAGGATACTGCTTACATGCTGATCTTTACCAAGGTAAATCTGAAAGAGTGCGGGTCGGATTAGGGCAACACGTCGTACAAAAACTGATGAATGAGGTCAAAGCTGAATACGAAGATACAAAGTTCTCCGTTTATATCGACAACTTTTTCACAGGATTACCCCTGATATCTGAAATGAAGGAACAGAATGTTCTAGTGACGGGAACAGTACGAAACAACAGAACGGAAAAGTGTCCCTTGAAAGATGTGAATTTGTGCAAGAAAGAACAGAGAGGTTATTACGATAGTCGATTGGATCAAAATAGTGGAATTTGTGCTGTACGCTGGAACGACAACAGTGTTGTTACGTTGTTATCCAGTGAGTATGGCGTCGCACCTCTGCGGACAGCAAATAGATATTCAGCTGCGCAAAAGAAAAGGGTGGATGTGCCACAACCTGACGTTGTATATCAATACAATCGATTCATGGGCGGAGTGGATCGCTTGGACGCTAATGTTGGCACTTACAGAATTGCAATAAGAGGCAAAAAATGGTACATTCCAATAGCTTTCTGGTTTATTGATGTGGCTGTTAACAATGCAACACTCCTCGCACGAGAAGTTTGCAACGATGTAGACACACTGGAGTTTCGGCGTAGTGTTGCCCGGACCTTACTCCAAAGGTACGGGATTGATAAGCGGCGGCCAGGTCCATCTAAAAGAGTTTTTACCAGTGTTCCTCTCTCAGTGCGAAAGTTCCATGCTGATCACATGATTGATAAAGCACCGAAACGACTGCGTTGTGCTTATTGCAAAAGCCTGACTGTTACTTGGTGTCGAAAGTGCCAGGTTAACTTACATTCCAAATGTTTTAGTTTGTTTCATTCCTAAATGTTAAGTGTTCTTTAGTTTAGATTGTTAATGATTATAATTGTGCCATTTAAAGTAAATAAACAGAAAAACAAGTATTATTGTTTATTTACTCACAGTAAAGTACCTAGTAGGTTAGTATAGGTAATAGCCCAATGTTTCGTTTTCGAACAGTTAAAAAAAAGCTGTTTATCCAATACCCACCTCAATGAAACTAGTTATAACGTCAATTAAGATCTATCAACACACACATATTCAAGTATTACAACAAACAAAAGTCCAAAATAATTCTGGGCATTGGGGTATCTTGTTCGTTTTCGAATCAAGAGGCATATATGGGTTAATAGACATTATTTTGACAGTTGGGAAAGAGAACGCACGAGTGCGGGAAAGGTAAAAAAAAGCACGAGTGTGTAATAGCCCACATCCCGCACGCTATAAGTCCGTGCAACACGCCACTTTTTGAGCAACTGTATTAAAAAACCATAACCGACCGTGCGGCTATCAGTTGGTCACGGATATTCCCGCACAAAAACAGCCCCAAATACGAAATAGAGAAAATCACGTAAAATATGAACATTGAACCCCTTTCGTACGCGGAGACTATTCGCTCAGAGGTTTGGGAGGCCGACCCGGCTTTTTAGCCAAATTATATTCGCATTTCATACCCCCAGCCTCCGAAAGGCCGTGTTTGCAATAGTGTAACAGTTCACTGTAGCGTTACTAACTGTTTGATGTAATTAGTTTACTCGAAACTCGCTCTGTTATGGTGCATTTAGACCGAAAACGCATCGGATTACGTTAGTATTTCTGAATGATTCTCAATACTCATGCATAATTATATTAAACGGGTCTTTTCCCGATTATTTGTTGGGTGAAACGTAATTACGTTAATTCCCGACGTTTCGGCAGCGTTACAGTTGTCGTGTTCATGGGTAGACTGAATTGGCGAGTACAGACAGTTATTGTAGGTAGTCATTAATTCCGATTACGTTCACGAATTCTATACCATTCTAGTCCCCCATTTTAAGTTTTTACTAGCAGTGGTTATCTCTTGTGAGAATGGTCAGAGGTGGCAAATGACTAAAATGACAAAAAATCTCGGTCTAAAAGGATGGAGGCCTTTGTCGTGTGATGAGATACCATTCATGCAGGCTTCATACCAAAAATTTGGTGACAGCCCATTGGAATTGAAAACGTTTTAGAGTGTTATCAGAATATAAAAAGTTCTCGCGACTAGATTTTATTCCAATCATGCTGTAAGATTAAACAGTAATTCCACTAACGGCTCCCTATTTAAAGTACTACGGCAAGATGCTTGGTCTATCCTTAGATTAGTACGTTAGTTAGATAGAATAATCTCACATTAGTAATTACATAACAAACTTAAACAATAACATAAGTACAGTACAATTGGCGGCCTTTTGACTAAAAGTAATATTATACGTTACAAACATAGTATCTTCTTCTTCAGTCTTTAAAATCGTAGAGGAGCATAGGGCCTAAATTACAGGTTTCTACTTCAGTCGGTGTTCTGTGACTTCCAATGGTGTGCTTTAAATTGTAGTATTTTATAATTAGTACAGTCAGTATAAAAACGGCTTTAAAAAAACAGGGTCTTTAAAAAAAAAACCTATTTAGAGGCTAAAAATTTCACCCATGCCGGGATTCGAACCCGCAACCTCTGGCTATCCGTGCCAGCGCTCTACCAATTGAGCCAATGGGCGACTCACGGCATCAGTGAAATTTCGAACCTCTTTACAATATTCTCTGTATTACGTACAGGCAGCGACATCTGACTTAAGCAAATTGCATTACTTACAGCCCCGACTACCTACTTTGCAGTTAGGTTTTAACATCGGAACGATATCACTGTACCCACATGATTACACTATTTTTTTTATTTTTAATGCACTAACCCGTGCTAAGGAACAAATTTAAAAACCTATTTAGAGGCTAAAAATTTCACCCATGCCGGGATTCGAACCCGCAACAAATAGGTTTAAATAGGTTTTTAAATTTGTTCCTTAGCACGGGTTAGTGCATTAAAAATAAAAAAAATAGTGTAATCATGTGGGTACAGTGATATCGTTCCGATGTTAAAACCTAACTGCAAAGTAGGTAGTCGGGGCTGTAAGTAATGCAATTTGCTTAAGTCAGATGTCGCTGCCTGTACGTAATACAGAGAATATTGTAAAGAGGTTCGAAATTTCACTGATGCCGTGAGTCGCCCATTGGCTCAATTGGTAGAGCGCTGGCACGGATAGCCAGAGGTTGCGGGTTCGAATCCCGGCATGGGTGAAATTTTTAGCCTCTAAATAGGTTTTTAAATTTGTTCCTTAGCACGGGTTAGTGCATTAAAAATAAAAAAAAATAGTGTAATCATGTGGGTACAGTGATATCGTTCCGATGTTAAAACCTAACTGCAAAGTAGGTAGTCGGGGCTGTAAGTAATGCAATTTGCTTAAGTCAGATGTCGCTGCCTGTACGTAATACAGAGAATATTGTAAAGAGGTTCGAAATTTCACTGATGCCGTGAGTCGCCCATTGGCTCAATTGGTAGAGCGCTGGCACGGATAGCCAGAGGTTGCGGGTTCGAATCCCGGCATGGGTGAAATTTTTAGCCTCTAAATAGGTTTTTAAATTTGTTCCTTAGCACGGGTTAGTGCATTAAAAATAAAAAAAAATAGTGTAATCATGTGGGTACAGTGATATCGTTCCGATGTTAAAACCTAACTGCAAAGTAGGTAGTCGGGGCTGTAAGTAATGCAATTTGCTTAAGTCAGATGTCGCTGCCTGTACGTAATACAGAGAATATTGTAAAGAGGTTCGAAATTTCACTGATGCCGTGAGTCGCCCATTGGCTCAATTGGTAGAGCGCTGGCACGGATAGCCAGAGGTTGCGGGTTCGAATCCCGGCATGGGTGAAATTTTTAGCCTCTAAATAGGTTTTTAAATTTGTTCCTTAGCACGGGTTAGTGCATTAAAAATAAAAAAAATAGTGTAAAACAGGGTCTCTTCTTTTAAAACTTGACTGACGTTAACTTCGCTCACCAATTTACAATACCAGTGGTACCTTTATTACAAATTGTTAGTAATGGTTATTTGATTCCATTCTTTTGGTGTAAATCACCCTTAAGTGTGACCAAATCACAATTTTCGGGATATTATTTGCCTATGCGAGTTGACTTGCTTAATTTATCTGTTAATGCTATTGATTTAAATCGTATGTTTGGATTGTGTCTTTGACCTTTGCATTTTGGGTTTAAACTTCAATTACCTTATATCCAGTTTCTCGTGTAGTAACAATCTGTTGATCTGTTTTTAACAGTGTTTTTTATACTTTTCCTGCGTCCCTCATCTCTCAGGGACTTTGTTCCGAGACGATTAGCACTAGAAAGTTGAAAATTGCCATACATAATTTTTTTAGGGTATGTTCCTTAAACATATCGTTAGGAAACCTGAGTGTCGGAGGTATTGCTTTTAGTAATAAGGCCGCCATTTGTACTATATTTTTTCTATAATTTCTGTTACTGTAATTTCTGTGTACAATAAAGACTATTCTATCTATCAATTCAAATACCTCAGCGCTGGAAATTCCCAAGCCACGGGCATGCGACCCATGAATATTAACCCCATGTTCTCTCTCTCTCTCTCTCTGAGAGGCCTGTGCACTGTGCAGTAGTACATTTATAGGCTACATAAAGAAAGGTCCCTTAAATTAGGGATTTTTTTTCTTGTCACTCCAAATTGTTTTTCGATTCATCCACTTCTATTTGTAAAATATTAAACTTTAAATAACAAGTTTTTATAAGGGAACCCTTGACCACTCCCATAAAAACTTGTCTAAATGATCCTGCGTTGCCATGTCGGCCACCATATAGTAAGATTCAATAAAAAACTATAGTTTGAGAGTTCTGACCTTCACATCGTTTTCAACCCTTATATGTCCCCACTGCTGGGACACGGGTCTCTTCCTGCATCGCAGGAAGGTTAGGCCATACTCCACCATGGGGGCCAAGTCCGGGTTGGTGGAGGATTGTAAGACAGCGGCGGGTCTTACTGTCAGAAGTTATCAAGCCGCCCATAAGGCCTCTGACATGGCTTAACGACTGCAATTATATGACAGCCGGCACCAACGGCTTAACGTGCCTTGCGAAGCACGGAAGTGCTCGGAAAAATGCCACTAGCGGTAGTCACGGGACGTTCACCCATCCTGTACCTGACCGCGCCTGTTGTTGCTTAACCAAGTGATTGATTCCAATAATTGCCTAGGCCACGAGCGCTTCACACAACCATGTTTTATTTCCACTTGCAGTCAATACTACACCATCTTTCTATCCATCGTAAAACCTCCCAGTTTTATTACAACTGTCAGTGTCAAAAACATCTGCAGCGCAGCGGCACTTTACTGCTAGACATGGAAAAATTTTAAAATTAAAAAAGCAACTGCTAAAAAGACTTATGTGTCGCAGAAATTCGAAATAAGCGTCAGTAATGTTGACTTTCGTATTTTGTTGTATGTTTTATTTATAAATTTTTAGACTTAAAGTTTTTGTCTTTTGTGCAACTTTTCTATTTTTATGTACCCTCGTGGGTTTTCAGCAGCTTACATACCATTAATCTATGCGTATATTCGACTATCAGAAGTCGAGATTTAAGATTTGCCAGCGGGCAATGGAGCGCAGTATTCTAGGTGTAAAAAGAATTGACAGGATTCGTAATACAATGCTGCGCTCCAGAACCAAAATTGTCGATGTTGGAGCTGCAACCGCTAAGCTGAAGTGGAACTGGGCGGGTCATCTAAGCCGTATGGGCCCAGAGAGGTGGGCAAAAATCGTCACTGACTGGGTTCCGCGCGACGGATATCGCAAACGTGGCCGACCCAAGCGGAGATGGCGGGACGACCTTACAACCTTTCTGCCGGACTGGCAGGAAGTGGCCATGAATAGGGAGGAATGGAAGACAAAAGGGGAGGCCTTTGCCCAGCAGTGGGACACAATCGAGGCTACATAAAAAAAAAAAATTCGACTAGTCTATATTTATTAGTATTAATTTTATTTGACAAGTTTCAGAAGTTTGCTCTGAAAATCTGTTTTTTTTTATTAAGAGTTAGACAGCTGACGTCACGCTATAATCATACATCAACATAAAGAGCCATTAATACATTTCATTTGTCAAAATCTCTCAAGTTGCTTAGCTTCTGCGTGGTCATAAGAAAATATAGAACATACATACTCGCGAAAACCATAACTTCCTTGCTTTCGTAGTCGGGTGTAAACGGATTTCCATGGAGAATTATCAAATTTTCTCTACGAACTGTTCAACCAGAGCGCCAATAAAGGGTGATTCCAGAACTGGATCCTATTCAAATATGAATGGTTCGCCATTGTTCAGCTCCACGAACAAAAGGTGTTACAGCAAACTTTTTGTTAGGTATTCCCTCTTCTGTGAAAGCTCCCGGATTTATTTCCAGCCTTCTTTTATCATCGGAGTATTCATTACGAATATTACTCCAGAGCAATTCCTAATGGAGGGTCAATTCACAAAAAACGCTGGCGTGCCGGACGTGGAGCTTTTACAGGCTAAATAAAAGAGTTGTTCCTAGCGTCAGTTTTCCATTGCATCGCATATCACACCACACTCTGTTTTGGTACCAGGGGCGAGTCTTTTAAATCCATAGTTGTTGAATAGAATGACATAAGTACGACAATAGTTTTTTCATTCGCACGTTTGGTAGTCTACTTACGAATCAGAGAGGAGTTTTTTTTCCGTTGCCTTTTTCTACACTACACTACGGCCGGAAGGCAGCGGCTTTCACTTTCATGTTACATTGTACTTTGACATTCAGCTAACAGAATGTAATTTTTTTACGTTGAAATAAATTGAATTGAATTGAATTACATTCCAATAGTGTGTAAGTTTATTTTTACACCATATTATCTTCTTGTTGTTTTGCAAGCCTACCAACTCTTTTATCTACCTCCTGAGGTTGACTGGTAGAAAATGCTTATGGCATTAAGTTCACCGCTCTGTACGATTTTATTTTCAAAATTTAAATATTAATAGTGTAGGGCGCCCTCCGACTAGGTGGGATGACGACCTGCGAAAAACTGCCGGCAGATGCTGGATGCGGCAAGCTGAAGACAGGGCGCTATGGCGCTCATTAGGGGAAGGCTATGTCCATCAGTGGACTAACATATAGCCTAAAGAAGAAGAAGTATTTATAATAATAGGACTAGTGCAACGTAACTCAGAGTCACGATATTCTATATTGTTACCGAGAAATGTGCATTTGATTTGCGCGGGTTCTACTATTGGAATTACTTTGTACCGTTGCTGCTGATTAGAAAACTTTGTGAAGTGAAAGATGTAGTGACTAGAATTCATAAAGAAGTTGAGTTGGGTTGGACATGTGAAGAGAATCATGGAAGAAAGATCATCTAAACAAATATATATAACGAATGTGGGTGGAAGGGCCGGTAAGAAACGTTCCAGGTGGACATACTTCGACCAAGTAGGGGATTTCTTAGCAAAGGTTAAGGTACATAATGCATATAATAGGGGGTCTATATATTACGCAGGCGAGGAATAAGACAGTATTTTTTGAAATTCAACCTCTATGGGGGCGAAAAGGGTTGCCAAAATTTGTATGGGAGGTATAAAGAAAGTTTAAAAACCTATTTAGAGGCTAAAAATTTCACCCATGCCGGGATTCGAACCCGCAACCTCTGGCTATCCGTGCCAGCGCTCTACCAATTGAGCCAATGGGTGACGTCGACGATGCCGTGTGTCACCCATTGGCTCAATTGGTAGAGCGCTGGCACGGATAGCCAGAGGTTGCGGGTTCGAATCCCGGCATGGGTGAAATTTTTAGCCTCTAAATAGGTTTTTAAATTTGTTCCATAGCACGGGTAAGTGCATTAAAAATAAAAATAGTATAATAAAGAAAGTTGTCTAATTTTCTTTAAACCTAAAATAAATACTCCTCAATACAATTGATTGAACACGTGTTTCACCGTTTTTCTAAATTTAACCCTTAAGGGAGAGAACTGCGTTGCAATAAAAGTCCACGCGGACGAGTCGCGGGCAAAAGCTAGTATACAATAAGTTGCATTGCAATCTAATATTTTTATCCGACTTCAAAACAAGAAGGAGGTTCGCAATTCGTCCATATATTATGTTTTTATGTTATTAGACACAATCGTCCTCTAAATACCTTTTTTACGGTCCCACTGCAGGTCACAGGCCTTCTCTGAGAGAAAGAGTACGGATTTAATTACCACGCTTTACCTCTAAATTCTTATAAACATTAATCTACTGCACATTATTTGATTTTGACCGGATCAATTTACTAGGCTAGACAAAAAGCCTAGTAAGTTGTTCGGGTCAAAATCAAGTAATTAATCTACTGTTTAATACCATGACCCCAACTTCCGGTCCACCCTTTAGTTGTTTTGTTTGTCAGTACAATTTCCGGTCAAATCATTGTACCGTACATATTTAATGAACACCAGCCGACCACGCTTCGTTTACTTCTGCTGCCAATTTTCTAGCTATGTTACACGTTTTTCAATTTTATTTATAAAAACTGATTCCGCTAGAACTACGTAAAAAACGAAATAATAAAATAACAGTAATATAGATTGCTGCCGGCAGATGCTGGATGCGGCAAGCTGAAGACAGGGCGCTATGGCGCTCATTAGGGGAGGGCTATGTTCAGCAATGGACTAATATAGCCTGAAGAAGAAGAAAAAGAGAATAGAGATAGATGGAGAACACGTTATTGCATAATCAAAAAAATAGGATTACATCTATGATTTAAATCCAACTAATGTTATGCAATTGGCAGTATTATTGCTTAGTTCGTCTCTTCGTGACACCCTTTGGATAGATTGATTTGCATGAAGTATATGGTAGGTGCATGTACTTAATAAGAAAATCGAAAATTTATACTTACGTAATTTGTTTATTAAATATATTTGGTCTTGTGGGGCTTTTTTATGGGGAGAAATGCGTAACATATTCCTTTTATTAATAAATACAACAAAACATTTGGTATCAACCTACATAGTTAGCTTCCCAGTGGTAACAAAAACCTATAACCTCAGTTTCGATACGTCATGTTACGGAATCATGAACATTTCGCGGTCCACTACATTACAGACTGCCCGAACGAGTGGTTGAGACTGATTGTTTCTTATTGTAAAGCAGTAGAGATTACATTCGTGGTGCTTAGCGAGTTCGGCAACCATCGGGTAAGTTCGGGCGGGCTCGGGCCGCGTTCACGCATCATTGGTGACGGAAATTACTCCGCAAAAGCGAACGGGGGCGTTTTACACCCTCCTGTATATAGATTTGTTGTTGATTTCAATGTGATTGCTCGCAATTTTATTTAGGCTGCTGGTACGTACCACGCGCAGATTAGGGGCTTGACTGAATGTTGTGCTTGCTATGTATGGATCAGTAGACGGGCAAACCAAAGTTTATTTACGTTACAATTACTTTTCCTCGCTAACTGTGGAGGAAAACATCGTGAGGAAACCTGAGTGTCGGAGATGTTCAAAGGCCTCAGCGCTTGAAATTTCCATTCCCTTGGTAATTAAGCCCATAGCCCATAGCTTCGCTCTCGGAGCAAAGGCCTGTTCCGTGCAGTGGGATATATAGGCAACGGGAAAAAAGATAATTCCTGCTGGTACTCGTATTGTTTCGTTATCAACCCTTGTATTTTCCCACTGCTGGGGCACGGGCCTCTTCCTGCATCGCAGGAAGGTTAGACCATAATCCATCCACCACAGGGGCCAAGTCCGGGTTGGTGGAGAATTGTAAGACAGTGGCGGGCCTTACTGTCAGAAGTTATCAAGCCGCCAAAAAGGCCTCTCACATGGCCTAACGACTGCCATTATATGACAGCCGGCACCAACGGCTTAACGTGCCTTGCGAAGTACGATAGCGCTCGAAAATATTATCGTATTGTTTGTTTCTGGCTAAATTAATTTAAATTAGTCTACCCGAGACCACGGCAACTGTAACGCTCCCAAAGCGTCGTGAAAATAATAAGGTAATTACGTTTTACTTCATAAATAATCGTGATTTGACCCGTTTAATATATAACTAAATAAATTAATATTGGAAAAATCATTAACGTCATTTACGTTTCTAGATCATGGTTAGAAAGTCGCCTAAAAGTTTTGCTAATGAATTCAATGTCTGTCTTTAGTATCTCGCCACTGAGACCTAAGTAATGGCGATGAAACAAAACAAGTCCGCTGTTCGATACACGGTCGGTAACTCTTGGCATGACTTAAGGGAAGTTTCCGCAACTTTTACATTATAGATGACGGGAAACTTATTCCCTTTCGTCGCCGCGGACCGCTCCTGAAAGACTCATTTGTTGAAAAACGTTGGGTCTCAACACTCAGTGTTTTATTGCATTCCACTATTAAGCACGGGGTTTTTTTATAAATACAACTTGTTTCCACAGACGCGGGGTCCGTGCCTTTTGTTGTCTGTTACATTATTTCACTGTCCCTTTCACTCCATACTCCATTTGTACAGTTTTGCTTGCAGATACATTTTCTTTAGTACAGGTGGTATTGTACACACACGTTGTTACAGCTAATGTTATCATTAATCTAATTTTTAAAGCTAGTGTTAGTTTGTTTTTTTTTTTGCCACTTTCTTGCTCTTTTATGATTATAGATGGCTTTTTTTTTGTTTGTCTCGTGGCACAGTGAGGGGTTTTTTTTATGCACGGGGGTTTATCATCATCATCGTCAACCCATAATGTCCCCGGCCTATACGTTCCTCAGGAAAGAGAGGCATCCCTGAGAAAGGTATAGGCCGTACTCCAGCACGGGGTCATTTAATCTGACTTGTCTGATCTGCCCATTTAATTTAACTTCAACTACTAATAATCAATATTGTTGACTTTATGTAAAATAATTGATTTACCTATTTCGGAACGTAACTTCATAATTAACTTTTGTAATTTTTGCCGAGGGTAGTAAACTAACAGTTGATGTTTTCAAAAAGTCGCCTATCACCTCAGTCATCCGAGACCACGGCACCTGTAAAAGTGACGAAACTTCGGAAAATTGTAAAAATATACTAAACGATTGAAATCCGTTTAAAAACAGTTTTAATCATTTAATCTTAGTGAATCCTGTAAGACACGTAATATTAGAATTATTTTACGTAAGGTAGGTAATCCTTTTATTCTAGTACATTCACGTGTCTCTTTTATTTTAGGCAAATGAATGCCCCATTTCAATTTCTCCTTCTGCAATCTTCCCGATTTAAGGTTGCCTGGAAGAAATTGCTATCAGCAATAAGGCCGCCAATTGTACCTCTTCTTTTGTAACTGTTGTCTCTGTAATTATTTTCCGGTGTGTACGATAAAGAATATTCTTATCTTATCTCAATAAAGGACACTCAAAAATTTGTATTTGTATCACAACGTATTGCCAAGGTCATCATCATCATCAGCTATTTGTTGCCCACTGCAGGACATAGGCCTCCCTCATGATTTTCCAAACTTCACAGTCTTGTGCCGTCCGCATCCAGCGACTCCCCACCATCGTAAGCAGAATTACCGAAATTACCAATATACTTTGTGTAAAAGCAAATTTTTCTTAGCGATTTCATAAATGGTCCAGTCTCCTTCCTCTTCAGAGGATAGACAAAAATGACACGATTTGGAGCCTCCTCCAAATCGTGTTGTCATTTTTGTCTATTTTGTCTATGTAGAGGCCTCCCTCTACACTGCAGTGGACTATTCTGGGCGGATCGATTGATTCATTGATCAACTGACTCGACCGACCCACTGACTGAGTGATCGACGGACCGACTGATTGATTGACGCATTACTCGTATAACAAGTTTTGCAGCAATGGGGAAAAGCCCTCCCCGACACTTACTACCGATCTCCACGCAATGGACGGAAAGAATCGAGGCAAAGAAAGGGGACGGGAGATTAACTTTAGAAATGTTCTCTCCGATATCTGTCTCTAATAGTTGTAGTGCGATGTGACGCATCTGTCTAACTGCACGTAGAGTTAAGTGGTAAGTTTGGTTCTTACTGAGAGTAGAAAAATAACGTGAGACTTGTGGCTTTTTGGTTCTACGAGTCGTCGTCGTCAGGCTATATATACTAGTCCACTGCTGGACATAGCCCTCCCCTAAAGAGGGAAACGTTGTGCTATCATAGGGGGTAATGCCCATATTCCCCACGCTGGGCATGCGGGTTGCGGATAGCAGTTCGGTGGAATTGTACTGCAGGGGGCGCTGCTGCCCACCCTCCGGTTTGTGTCCCTTAGTCGCCTTTTACGACACCCGCGGGAAGAATTGGCTTGGTGCTGTTCTCTAGGCCGACACCACACAGCAGTTCTACGAGTACATGTAATTAAATTAAACTAGTAAATATGCCTAATTCTCAGATCTTGAAGAGCTAGCTGATGCTAACTAGGATCTAGGAAAAAAATCACATATTTTTTATAACTCCCTCTTGCAATAAGTAACCATATTTTTTTATGTAGCCTATACATGTCGCCCTGCAGGGCACAGGCCTTCTCACAGAGAGAGAGGGGCTTAATTACCACGCGTGCCCACCGTGAATTGGCAATTTCAAGCGCTGAGGTATTTGGACACCTCAGACACTCAGGTTTCCTCACGAGGTTTTCCTTCAAATTAGCGAGTGGTATTGCTGGTATAACTTAGGGCTTCAAATTGCCAATCCGCGGTGGGCACGCGTGGAAACTAAGCTCATATTCTGACTTTCTAAGAGAAGCCTGTACTCTGCAGTGAGACGTATATAGACTACATAATGAGTTCTGGTATATTTTTACCTCACTCTTTCTTACGTCACTTTACAAAATTCATACTAGACTTGGGCAAAGTGTGTCCTTAGAGCGAGTTGTTATATCTGATATCTTTGCTCACCGAGACACACTATATCTCTATCATATCTCGCCCACCACTTGTGTCCTAGCTCATACGACGTCCAATCAACTAAGTGCGTGTGGAAACAAGAGACATCTGGTGAGTCAGTCTAGTCTATCTATTCCCTAGGTACTTTATCCAGATCACACGTTTTTCTCTCATCGCACGTTGGTTAGACGAGAAATGCGGTCGAATGTAACCGATGTCAGACGATGTTGATCTCGCTCTCGCGCATTTTGTGTGAGCTGGATAAAGTAGCAGGAGATGATTACCGTACTGAGTTGAGAGTATGTGTGATGGAGCAAGATATAGTTGTCATCTCTGGGATATGAATGGGACACACTTGACGGCGAGGGAGTTGTGTGTCCACTCATATCTGGCTCTTGAGTTACCCAAGGCTAATTCATACATCGGCAAAATTATTTACACAAACACACACACTCACACACACGCTCACACACTCAAACACACCCTCACACGCACTCACTATGCAGTCATGAAATTTAACGGCACTCTGTTCCTATATACAAATATGTTTTAAATATGTAGGGCCATAGCCTATTTTTTCTATTTATTCCACTGTAAAATTTGTAAAATCTGTTTCTATAACTTAAATTATGTAAGTGTACATTTGTTCCTGTCTAATAGCTAAGTTAATATAATGTAAGGCCTAAGTGGTCTATATTTGGATATTTTCACACAACCATATTTTATAATTTAACTTGTGCTGTGGGTTTTGTATTAAAATAAAAAAATATAAAATAAGTGTCTTGTATAAGGTACGTAAGACAATCACAATAAGGGGAGTATAAAATTATTGCTACTTTCATGTTTACGTTTATTGAATTTCCCAACGTGGCGTATCGAGTGTACTGTATTTTACTTGGAAATTTATTTTGTCCTAACATGACAATGCTGAGCTATTATTTGAAGATGTTTTCTTAAGTACCTAATGTATTTTGTCTGAGAGGTTTGTCAGTAACGAGATTTTCTTTTAAAACATACCCTCACAACGTGTAAAATATCAGAAATACATTTTAGTACGTTCACAGTCAAATCGTTCTCTTATACCAGCAGGTACCTCGATTTATACGTTGAACATGTAACCTACTTCATTTAGCTAATAACAAACCTTTTTGTTTCAGGTAATTGAAAACTCCCTTTGACTCGTCCTACAAAATTAGCGTAAGTAAATAAGGCGCGACCCACACAGAGGCGGCGTAAGACGTCGCTTGTAAGTATGTATGCATGGCCGTGTTGTATAATATTTGCCCTGGCCGTTTGTAAAGCTCTTTATGGACACAATAAAATATCCTTAGCGCTAATGCGTCCCCGGCAGAGAACGCAAGTTATTGATGTAGAGCTCCCTTCATTGGGCGCGATGCACACTGGGGCATAAAAACGTCGCACTGAGAAAGTTCGAAAAGTTTGGTATAAAGTCAATGCAAATTACTGTTATTATAGGACTGACTCTGAAATCGCGAAATTAATATTAGTTGAGCCATACAATTTTTTTATACTTTGTCGAGAGAATGTAAAAAAACTGTTGCTCCCACAATAAATTTGTTTTTATTAAAAAATATTAGAATAATCTCGTTAAGTTCTACTGTATCGCCTGGTTTAGGGCGCGTTGTAGTATTGTTCAATCAGTTTCGTGCATTAACCTTTAATTAATTGTGATGATAAATTTTGGTACCCAACGTTTTTTTGGGTTAGGCAATTAACTTTGCATTGCAAAAGTTGTTTATTTTCTACCTTTTATGCCTCAATTACAAAAGCATGTTGTTTCTTGCAAAATATTTTTTGAAAAAAAAACGTGTATATTCATGTCATTGTTTTATGACAGCTCTCCGTTGATGTAATAAAGTTAATAAAAATCTTATAGTATTTTATAATAAGCTTTTTTAGAGTCTAACATAAAAAAATATTAACTACTTTAACTGTAACCGAACGGTCAGCGGTTTATAAACATACTGTTAATGTGCAAAAAATACTAATAAGTATACTACAATTTCTGGATTCTTGAACCAGCGTTTTTTGCCACGCGACGTCGAGTTACCAGCTAATCGCGATTCGCTATCCCATCACGCGCCGCGCCCTATCCAGCCAGCAATAAATGTAATGGCGTCACACGGAGCTCCTTATCGGTCAAGATTATGTCTCTACGCGGATAATGCCGCGGCACCCCACTTAATGTGCTTTGATATATTACTTTATTTGTCAAGTATCAATAATGGCCACTCTCGCCGCCCAAGCGATTGGTTGGGGTGAATATGAAATGTGCGGGAGTGATATGTGAGATATGTATGACGGCAACTAGATTGTTGTGCTGTTATAGTCTTTCCAAAAAACTTATTTAGCTGTATCCGACGTGGGAAGAATCGAGGTCCGCAATAAATGAAGATTATTGTTCATTTTACATTTTTGCTTCGGGTAATAATGTTTGTTGTGCTGTTATAGTCTTTCCTAAAAACTTATTTAGCTGTATCCGGCGAGCGAAGAATCGAGGTCCGCAATAAACAAAGATTTTTGACACCATGATTTTACATTTTTTGCTTCGGGTAATAAGTACGCGAATCCACTTTCCATGGGCCAAATTTAATTCAAATTCGATGAGCCGTATTGCGTTATTATCTGACATCCATCCATTAACATATTTAATTAACAGTTTGAGGCTAACGTAAATTTGCTCATTCACAATGGGAATTAAAGTGTATTACTCCCTGAACTGGCAAATCTCTGCTTGAGATTAGAAATACTGTGTTTGATAAATTAATTTAAGACCTTTTATTTAAACTTCATTAACTTTTTTGCTTTGTATGCCAAAAACAGTTAATAGATCTTCTTCTTAGCGGGTCCATGGCGAAACAATAATTATTTTGAGTGTATAGTATGCGGTTACGCGGTGTCGGCCCGGTTTGCGACTAATTTATTAATTACTATATTGCTCCGACACATATAACAGGCTTCGAGCTAACATAAATATTTAGGTTACAATAATCAAAACAAAATATGAAGGATTATACCTACTTATAAAAAAGTACATCCACACTTGGAAATTGTAATTAGCTGGCCTTTATGAGCTATGGTAGTAAATAAAGTACTTGATCTCACCCTATGCCAGGTTTTGCAAAGCGATAGCCTGAAGCATTTCATGGGCTTTGAAAAACCTTTCAGATTCCAGACCGGCCTTATGAGAAACGCAAGGAGAGCCAACAATAGCATTGGACACAACTCCTAAAAAAGTAGCTTAGAGCTCTACGTTCCTACGCCAGATGGTGCTTCGAAAACTAACAAAGCCCATCTAAAACGTAATCGCTATATTGTAGCGGTTTTATGCATGTGTTAGTGAAGCACTGGAGGATTAGCATCATAATTTGTGGCCTACCCCGATGCTATCGCGGTAATTGAATGCGGGGAGCACCCCTACTGCGTAACACCAATCGCGATGGTCATCGAGATCTTGGACATGTTTTTTTACGAATCCACTTTTGAGCCTCACTCCTGGGCAAGCCTCCTACCATCCGAAATGGATATTGCGTCCTACTCTATCAAAAATTTGCACTTTAAAGTTTAAGGTTTTGCGACGGATCTTTAAAGCGAAACATTATGGTAGAACATTCAATAATTTAAAACGACCAATCCAATGATACCCCCTATAGCGTAGTGTAGTGTATACTATAGTGTAGGTAAGAAAAAAATTGCATCCATAATTTCGGTGGAGGGGAAGTCCTTAAAAAGAATAAGATTTTATCCTACCGTTTTTTGGCGCGATTAATCTAATATGTAAAAATCTCGTGTCAGAGTGTTTGTCATAAAACTCCTCCAAAATGGCGTCACCGATTTTCTTGTCTGTAGTCTGGAGCAACTTCTTCCTGACAACCGACGGTGGAGAGTTGCTTAACGAAAAGTGAGACGGGGATTTGATGCAAATTTAGATATTGATATACAATAAGACATATACTTATACTTAATAGTAATATACTTTTTACTTAACCTTTACAATTGTACGTAAAGCAACTTCAACATACATAAAGTAAAATTAGTTACAATAAAGTTCTACGAGAGGAAAAAAGGGGAAACATAGGTATCGAACTATATTGTAGCTCAAAGCTTTGAAAGTCATTCGACGTCGACATCAACCCTTGTATATCCCCACTGCTGGGGCATGGGACTCTTTCTGCATCGCAGGAAGGTAAGGCCATACTCACAGCCGGAGCCAAGTCCGGGTTGATGGAGGATTGAACTCGTAAGACAGTGGCAGGCCTTACTGTCTTAAGTTATTAATCCGCTCATAAGGCCTCTGACATGGCTTAACGACTGCCATTACATGATAGCTGGCACCAACGGCTTAGCGTGCCTTGCAAAGCACGGAAGCGCTCGGAAAAATACCACTACCGGTAGTCACGGGACGGTCACCCATCCTGCACCTGACCGCGCCTTTTTAACTCAAGTGATTAATTCCAATCACTCGGTTCGACCAGGCCACGAGCGTCACCAGGCCACGAGCGCTTAGTAGAGCAGGAAAGTCATTACCATTGCAGTAAAGTAATAAGGGTAATTGACCAGTCCTAAACATACTCCCTATTATTCCCTTATGCAATTTGGGTATTGATTGATTAATTAATTCATGCGGTCTGTTTGGTATTAGAACTTTATAAGCAAGTCCTTAGCAGAATTTAAGCCAGTCCGATTTAAGAATATATGTGGAGTTTCTTTGTTACCTTTTTCTCCACATCAGAATAACACAAAGACTACAATTTAAAAAGATACTGTGTGAATTGTCCAAAATAT